>NW_010729088.1:1807550-1830232 GCF_000365185.1 Nelumbo nucifera | reverse complement strand
GCTAGCTCGGCATAACCGACCATAGGCGGCCCATCACTCAAAGGATAACCCGGCTCAGGGTAATTCGCTGGAGAGCAGTTCGGTATACCACAGGAGGGCTTCCTGCCTGACCGCCGTACCCAACAAACCTGTGGACAGCAGGCATGTCCCCCTCGCCGCGCCTGCCACCTTTAGAAAGGCGTCCCGCACCTGACAGACACGTACCCTGCAACGACAGCCCCACGCGTACCACCTCAGCCCTGCCTGTAACGGCTGTGTGACAGTGGCGGTTATACCTGCCCTGTCAGAGGCCTGAAGCAACGGAATTCAGTTATAAGGGGCTTATTCTCAAGGAACAAGGTATCTTCAATCACTTGCGCAACCTGCACTCTTAGCCTTTGTTTTCCTTCAGCTTCTTGCACACAATACTAACTTAAGCATCGGAGTATTCCCACCGGAAAACCCCCCGGGAGTTCTTCCTCTTTCCTCTCATTTCAGGTACCTCTCAGGAGCCACGCGAGTGCCAGTTAGGAGTGACCGAATTGCACTACATCATGTTTGGTTCGAGGGAATAGAAGCCTAGAATCAGAATTGGAATTATCCATTCTAATTCTTGCCATTTGGTTGAGCGGAATGGGAATCCCATTCCCATTCTAGGCGGAATGGGATTCCTCCATATGGGGGAATGGCCATTCCCGACCCCTACCTAGGGAATGCGATTCCCATTCCCGTCCATTTATTTTATTTTATTTTATTGACATAAAAACCCATGTTCAATTCTAAACCTTTGTTCTAAAATTTGAGGACTCTGTAATCAATTCCTTCGACCTCCATATTAGTTACCATCGTCACCGACCCCATCTCCGATGACCAAACTGCATCCTCTCCTCATCTTCGTCCTCCTTCCAATCCAGTGGCCACTGCTCTTTGGGTTTACAAAGCAATCCAGAGTACTGCTGCTCTTCTTCTTCTACTGCTCGTAACGATAATAGCAACTATCCCAGATGCCAGAAAGCTTGTTGTGAGATTTTGTGGCGCAAGAGGTTCACAATCTCGACGAAGAGTTCGGGTCTCAAGCTGATCAACTAGTTTGGATCATCCACCTTGAACATTGATTTCAATAGGTGTGAGGCATGGGCTTGAGATTGGTAGTTCCGACGTTGTGAGACATGAGTCAAGCAGTCTACGAATTCTCCCTCTCTGTTCATGAGACTCTTAAGGCCAGACTACAAGATTTGAAGATGGTAAAGGAGGTTGAGTGCTTCATCACTGGCTGTTATGAACTCGAGTCCATCCTCCACCGATGTAGAGATGTCACTCTTAACTATTGACACCAAGAATTGAACTACCCCTACAGCTTCTATGCATCTCTTGTTTCTATCACTTTCGAACACCATCGACTTGAGCTTCTAAAGGCATCTCATCTGCAACTGTTCAAACAACATCATTGAGTATCTTGGCCTTATCAACAGATGTCTTCGGTGTTAGGAACCGTTCAATCCCTTTCGGACATCTGACAAGACCTATTCGATGTTCCTGTCAACAGTGGAGACCCATGCTGGGAAGCCATGATTCGAAGGCAAGCAACGGTTATCAAACGCCAGGAACCCATTTCAGCAAATTTGCTTGTTGGTGATTGCAACACTCAACCATGTTTGAGAATCTGACCGATGTTCAATAATGGATGCCTTGTGTTAACAGAGCATTCCAGAGTCATTAACAAGATTGTTGAATGTTGTCATGTCTATCGTTCACTCAAACTTGTTTAAATCTTTCCTTAAAACTATCAAGAATTACAGGTGGGTTATTTCTTCTTCCTCCTCTAGTTTGGGATTGGTCATTTCTTTACTATTGCCATTGAAGTTCTTTTAACTAGGGTAAAATTGGAAATTTAGGCTGATTCTGATTTCAGCTTCTAATTGAACCAAATAGCAACAATGGGAATCCCATTCCGATTCCTGATTGAACCAAACAAACACCAGGAATAGGTGATTCCAATTCTAATTCCTAGGGATTCTGATTCCAGTCCTGCCTGCGAACCAAATTGACCCTTAGCTGAATTGAGATTTTTACAAGCCGAGCTCAAATAACTCATAAAAAGCTCAATTTGTTCCCACCCCTACCAAGTAAGAACATTATATCCAAGACTCCAAGTAGATATTCAATTATATAGCACACATGCAATGCACGTGATATTAATAATGGAAAAAATAGGGAAATTACAGATTATCACCCTTTATTTTGGGTAGTGATACTTAGACCCCAAACTTTCATTCACAATAAAGACCCTTTGATATTTTAGATTCTAACACTTTGCCCCCATGATTATCATTTCGTCAGTTAACTTTGAAAAATACTCCAATCTGACTATAAAATATTTTTAAATCGCCAAACTATCATTTTCTTAGGTTCCGTTTGGTTTACAGGAATAGCAGTCTGGAATCAAAATCGGAATGGGCTATTTTGATTCCAACTGTTTGGTTGGACAGAATCGGAATCCCATTCCTATTCCATTCCCCCATTTGAGGGAATGGCCATTCCCTGCCCTTCCCTTGGGAATGAAATTTCATTCCTGCTGATTTAAATTCTCATTCCCATTCCTGTCTGAACCATACAGACTATGGGAATGGACCATTCTGATTCTGATTCTGGGTGATTCCGAATCCGATTCCGACTACGAACCAAATGGACCCTTATTTACTTATTTATGAGACATTTTGCCCCATCTCCCTCTCTTTGTACATTGCTCATGTTAATCCAAAAATACAAATCTGACCCCGGGAAAATGCAAAAAATGCAGAGCCTCACCTCATAAATTTTATGTTATTCCTCCCTTGGAATTTGAAATGAAAAAATGAGAAGACTTAGTAGCAAGTAGGGGTGTCATTGGACTGGTTTTGGATTGGACATCGTCCAAACCAAAATCAATTTGGATGGATTGGACAGACTAACATGACATATTGAATTAGACCAATCTAGATTTAGTGGTTTGAAATATTTATTAGATTGGATTGGACCTGGTCCATCCATAACGAATTTATATTGGATTGGGTTGGATTGAGCCAATATCTAGTTCATTGGTAGAAGATAAGAATATAGGTGTCAATGGACCAAGTTTGGGTTAGAACTAATCTAAATAAAAACAAATTTGAACAAATTGGGTAGTCTAGACATTGAGAAGTGGTTACCTTGCCTTGAACCCACGTGACACTGGGGACGGGGCGGGGATGGGGCATAGTGTCTTGATTATGGGGCAGGGGAGGGGATGGGGTGCCTTGCCTGAACCCACCCCGTTGTCATTCCTATATAATTGTTAATTATTAGTGGAATTAATAAAAATATTAACTTTTATAATTATTTTTATTTATTTAAAGTTAATCAAAATTTTATTTAAAAATAATATAAAGAATAAAAATTATTAAAATTACTACAAATTATTAATAAAACTAAATTTATTAAAAAATATTTGTTCATATTCAATTAACAAAAATTATTTTTTTATAAATCAACATTAAATGAAAAATAAAATTATTAAATCTTTCAAATTTTCCCATGCATTGCACGGGTCCTGCTAGTATATTTTAAAATTGGTTTGTCCATGTCACCAAACCTCTCCTTGCTTTAAACCCCCTTCCTAATTTTCTATTTTTTTGAATTTTTTATTTTTTTTAATTCCACATAATTACCCATTAAACTAATAAGGAAATCACATATGCTTAACTATTTCTAACAACCATAAAGAAAGAGGGATTTGCTTTTCTAATGTTTAGCCAAGTGGCACCACTTTCCCCCACTTCCCCCTAAATTGTCTCTAATTCCTATTTATCTCCTAAATTATCTCTAACTCCTATTTATCTCTTAAATTATCTCTAATTTAGTAGATATATTCTCTCCTAAACTATCTCTAATTCCTATTTATCCTCTCCCCCACTTTTTATCTATGTCTATCTAAAGAAAGTTTCAATTAAAAAAATTCAGAACTAATTAAATGTTATAACTAAATTATATACTAAGCTTAAAATATTTATTCAAAATACAGAAAAAAATTAATAGATTTAATAATATTCATATTATTAATAATTCAATATTTTTACAAAATGCATCATGAAATTATGTAGTAACAATATAAATTATAATTTTACGAATTATGCAATTTAAATGTTATTCAAATAATAAAAAGTTAACATTCAAAAATAAAACATTATTTAAATATTTCAATAACTATAAATCTTAAATAAAAAAAGCTAAATAATATAACAAAATATTTAATATCACGTAATAACATTAAAATAATGAAAATTTTTATATATTTTACAAAATTAATAATAATTATAATAGAATTCATAATTTTCATATTAATAATAATTTAATATTTTAAAAATTAATAACGAATTATCTAATAATAGTACAATTATAATTTTATGGAATATTAAATTCAATAAATAATTAATATTTTAAGAATTAAAATAACAATATTATTTCAATAATTAAATAATATTGTAAATAACTAATTTCACTTATAACAATTAATAATTTTAGAAAATATCTATCAACAAAATTATATTTATGAGTAATGATTTTACAATAATAGTGTATATTCATTATATATTTATATATATTATAATTAATATTAATTTTATTTTTAGTAATTATTTATTGTTTTTTATAATTATGATTTCAATAATTATTTATAAATGTATTTTTATTTTTGTTATTTAATAGAAAATTATCAATAATTATTGGAGATTAAACAATTATTATTTAACTTTTGAAATTTAATTTATCCTATTTATTGTATTTTTGTTATAAATTTATTTTTAGTAATTATATATTTAATATAATTTATAGATTAATACTTATTAGAGATTAAACTATTATTTAAGATTACACTATTTATTGGCTAATTTAGTATATTTTCAGTATTTATTATATTTTTGTAATTATTGTATTTTTATTATATATCTATTATATTTTTATTATAAACTTATTTTCAATTATTGTGTATGTTTGCTATAAATTTTCAATAATTATTGGAGATTAAACTATTGTTATTTATTAGAGATTAGACTATAAGTTTAGTTGAAATTAGGAGTGTTCAATGATTGGTTCTGTTCAGTTGCAGGTTGTTTCGCCAATCAAATTGATTTGGTCAAGTCCATAGTTTGTCACTAGAAACTGATTAACCATTAGCGAAAACCCACCAACTTGGGTTATATCGATTTGGGTCAATTTTCGGTTTAGTTTGTTTGTTCAAAAGATTTAAACTTAAAAATTAACTTTATATTTCATAAATTACAATGATATTATTAAAAAATAAATTACAAGAATTAAATCTATGATATAAAATATTTTAGACTAACAAATATGGGAATTTTCCTACTTTCTCTTATTAAAAAAATAAATTTAAAATATAAAATATTAATATATATTTATTAAACCAAAGCCAATCTGAAATACTAGAAAACTGACCAACTTGGGCTGAGTTTGATCGGATTGTTTATTAAAAAGTTAAAATATAAAACAATTATATACTCTTCTGTATTTCTATTGTTTAACTTTCGCTTAACAAATCATGGGTCCTCGTCACCATGCATCTCCTTGCTTCATTATCTCCACCTTGCATTCTCTTTGACTATCTCTCCTCTTCCCTTCCTAGACCTGTTCATGGGCTGGGTCGGGCTAGGCTTTCACTCTATATTAATAGATTTTTTTAAGGCCCGAGCCCGAGCCCGACCCTCATAAAAAGCTCAAAGCCCGGGTCTGGGCCCAAGTCCGAGCCCGAAATTTAGCCCATGTTGTTACTACTACTGAAGCGGCTTAATAGAGAGAGAGAGAGAGAAATTGTAAAGAAAAAAATAAACAATGTATATATTAAATTATAAATATATATTTCAATAAATATTATATTATTTATATATTTTATATAATATATAAAATACATATTATGTATTTTATAAAATATATAATGTTGAGTCAGGTCGGGCTGGGCTCAGGCCAGGCTTTTTTGACAAATCCCGAGCCCGGCCCATAACACAGTCGGGCTTACTGTGTTAGGCCCGAGGTCAGGCCCGCGGGCCTAATTACATGACCAAGCCCGACCGGGGTGCGGGTTGGGCCGGGCCGAGCCATCGGGCTACCCGGCCCATGAACAGGTCTACCCCTTCCCACCACTCCCATTAAGCCATGTCACCCAACTACCTAAAAATATTCCTATAATCTCTCTCATAAAGTATCTCATTTAAACCAATAGGAAAGTATCATGTTGCCCACTCCCTAATCAATTCCTAAAATGCATCCCCTCAATCTATACCCACTCTCCTTCATTTAAAATATTCATATTAATTAATAAATAGTTAAATAAGGTTAATATTTAATTCCACCCATATTCAATGAGTATTAAATAGTGTTATTACCAAAAGTTAATAAATACGGTTAGTAAATTACCAAAACATAAATATTCTTACTAGTACTGTTAGTAAATTACCAAAAACTAATAAACATTGTTATTAATTAACTCATTAACAACATTTTATAGAAATTGAAAACTCTTTAACTAATTTCTATAAAATTGAGAATTATATTTAACAATTATCAAAAAAGTATAAAATTTTAGTTATTGTTATTATTATAATTAATAACCAAATATAAATGAGGGAACAAATGTTTTAATGTTAGAAAATAAAATTATTAATTAATTTATATTGAAAAATAAAAGATAAATTAGTGACTTTTGTTAGTAAACTACCAAATAAAAAAAATATATATTTAATAACAATTTAAAAAAATTCAATAAATCCCCATAGTTACACAAATGTAATAAATTTTTCAAAAATTTTCGTAAAATAACATTTTTGAAATTAAAAGATATAAAGTATTTGAAATGCATTAATTAATTATTGAAAATTATTATAATATTTTAGAAATTTTAGGAAAATTTATTACATTTGATAGATTTTGAAAAAATATTGAAAATTTGTGTAATTTTCATTGCAAATTATTAAAGATAAATGACTATGGGAAATGGAAAACTATAATTTGAACAAATGATTACACAAATTATTAAGATAAATTAGTATAATATTGGAAAAAGGAAATTATTGGTTAGTCTATATTAGAAATTATAAGATAAATTAGTATAATTCTATAAGTAAACCATTTAAAAAGAAAATAAATTATTTAATAAAATTTTAAATAAATTTGAATAAATTTTCAAAATTACACAGGTACAATAAATTTTCCAAAATTTTCATAAAAATACATTTATGAATATTAAAGACAATTTAGTGTACTTTTAGAAATTTACCATGTAGTTGATACCCAATATATCCTTTTGATCATTTCTATCGTCAAATTGAATATTGGGTTGACGAGTAAGTGCTTTCAAAACTGGATTAAACCAGATGGTTAGACCGGAAAAATTGAGAACTAGATACCGTTTATTTGGTTAGCAAACCACTGACCTGGGCGGTTGAACCGTCAACTCGGACAACGTTTTTTGGCCTTTTTTATTTTTCTAATTTTTTATTTTTTCGTCAGAGCAGGTCATCCGTTTGGACCGAATAGTTAGATCGTTCGACCCCACAACGGTTTCCCATCTGGTCCAATTTTAAAAACCTTGGACGGGGAGTGGGTGCCTTGCCTTGAGCTTGCCTTGGTGTGCGGCATGGCCTGACCCATGGACCAGACCAACCCATAGCATGGCACGGGCCTATGCGGGCTTGAGTCGTGGGCCATGCCGAATCGACCCCCCCCCCCCAAATTACCCTAGAGGAGGGAGGCACAACCTAGGACGCCTCATGAGCCAACACGACACGACTCGAACTTTGTGCGGACCACATGCGGGTCGTGTCGTGCCGACCCGGCACGGCCCAATTTACACCTCTACTTGAACCCACCCAATATTGGGGATGGGACAGGGAAATTCAAGGATTCTCCATCCTTGATAATGAGTGGGGTGCCTTGCCTCTAAACTCGCCCGACATTGAGGAGTGGTTACCTTGCCCTGAACCTGCGTGACACTGGGGACGGGGCGGGGATGGGGTAGAGTGTCTTGACTATGGGGCAGGGAAAGGGATGGCGTGCCCTATCCTGAACCCACCCCATTGTCATTCCTATATAATTGTTAATTATTAGTGGAATTAATAAAAATGTTAGCTTTTATAATTATTTTTATTTATTTAAAATTAATCAAAAATTCATTTAAAAATAATAAGAAGAATAAAAATTATTAAAATTACTACAAATTATTAATAAAACTAAATTTATTAAAAATATTTGTTCATATTCAATTAACAATAATTATTTTTTATAAATCAACATTAAATGAAAAAATAAGGTTTTTAAATCTTTTAGATTTTCCCGTGCATCGCACGGTTCCCTGCTAGTATATATATATAGCCTTCTCATTTTGTGGAAAGCTAGACACATGGCAATTTTTGAAAAATTCCACTACCAAGCTACCACCCCCACCATTTAGACATGTGGCATTGTCATTTTTCTGGAAAGCTAGACACGTGGTATTTTATGAGAAATTGCTGCTAAAACCCACAACCCACGACCACCATTCAGACATGTGACATCCTATTAATTCAAGAAATAAGATTTAAAAAGTGGGTAGTTTTACTCATAAACATTCTCAATAGACAATTATTTATTAAATACAAATAGTGGGTCCCATTAAAAGATTACCATAAATCCACGCTTGTTTTTAAATGATTTTTTTTTTCAAAACGAAAATACTTTATTAACTACAAATTTGATTTAACTTTTAGGAAGCAACCTAATTTAACTTTTAAAAATAAATAACTTAAAATAGATTTATTAAATAAATAATAAATACCAAATAAAGTGGGTTACTATTTATGAATAAGATATCATTTAATATCTTAAATTAAATTAAAAAAACATAAATTGATAATGGTTTTCAAATAAGACCTATATTAGGTTTTTTTTTTTTTTTAAATTTAATTTTTGATAACTAAATAGTAAACTTCAAACTAAATTGTACACACATTTAGTGATCCCATATGGGTCATTCTCTAGGAAAGTATTTAAAAGTTTGAATCTAACATTTAAAAAGAAAAAATCGTTATTTTTAATGGATGGCTGTCTTTCGATTATTTCAAATGTCCGTAGGCAGAGGCCGAGTTTGCTGTACAAGATGCAACAAATTTCCGATCCATTTCACACAGAAACCAAGATAGAACTGTGGGCTTTATTTTGGTATCAACTAATCATAAGTTTTGTGGGCTTCATAACCCACAACCACAGAATTTTGCCTTCACAAACTTCCATTGGGCTTTACTCGTTGGGCTGTGTTTGGTTCAGTGCAAATTAATTTGCATTAATACAAATGCACAGGAGTGCAAATGAAAAAATATAGAAAATTTCATTTAATTTTGTTTTAAGTTTTACTTTATTCTGTTTAATGTCTTAATTTACTTTATATATTATAATCAAATAAAATAAACGTTTTCAAAAAGAAACTCAAGCAAAATAAACTAAAATTTAAAATAAAAATAAGTCAGAATTTATGCTCAAATCATTTGCACTGTTATAGTTTTACAGCAGTACAAATTTATTTGTATTGAAGCCAAACACAGCCTTGAGAGTGACGTGGCAAGTCTAAAACTATCCTTCCGATCCAGATTGCATTGCAGTTCAATCTCAAGGGTGGAGAAGCAGAAATCTCGATTGCATTTGGATCAAATCTCACATCTTATGCCTTACACGTGGCAATATAACTCGAAAACCTTATCTTACACCCTACACTTGGACCAGCCTGTATGGAGCTAACGTGCACCACGATTGGCTCCGAATTACGAGTGGCACTGTAGAAGATTCGACATCGAGAAGATTTCTAATCACTTTCAGACTTTCAGAATTTCAGACTTTCAGACTTTCAGACTTTCAGTCAGGAATCGCCATGTCAGTGTGTCACCTTCCAAGTGGCCAAGTGATTATGCGAAGGAATGTGGACGGTCCGTTTAGAACTCTCTCTCTCTCTCTCTCTCAACTCGAAAGAGCGGTCTTTTTTTTTCCTTACTTCTTCCTTCTTCACACACCCTATATATTTCCCTCTTTTGAACCTCATTTTCTTTTTCCGTCGAGAAATCGGCGACCACTTTAGTCTTTTTCCGACCGGTTCATCTCGTCGTTAGGGTTTCTCATTTCACCTATGGTGACTTCGAATCTCTCCGATCGTCTGCAACCTCTGCAAATCACCTACTCTCTCTAAACTGATTCCTCGATCCCAACTGGTATGTAAACCACCATTCTACTTCACTTGGTGATGATCGTAGATCTTATTGTCGGAACACCTATGCGAAACTTCGCTTCATTCTTGTGATTTGTTTATTCATATTGATCTCTTTAATTGTTTCACTTGGTTTTAATTCGATTGCTTGCTTCACGTACTTGGTCTTTCAAATATAATTCTGATTGGATTTTCTCTTTTGCTGGAATTTGATCCATTTTGTTTTTTTCGATATGCATTTAACTGTTATTTAATTTCGTCATCTTGTGCTTGCATTTGGAGGGTAAATAGAGATTTTAATCCAGTATCCTTACGGAGCTACTTTTGTAGTAAATCTTTTTGTCAGCCATCTGTTTGTTTTTGTATTGCATTCTCTCTATTTTGGTGGATCCTCGGTCTGTCTAGGTTTGCACCGCGCATGAATCTTTGCCATCTAAGCATTGCATTCTTTTACCTTAGACCCAAGTCCCATGTCTTATCACTTTTGTTACCAAGGTTTTATGTTCCATTTGAACTAGGTTTTCGCTTTGTTTGAACAGAAATTAGGACCGAAATCTAGTTGAATAATGTGCTTCTCCTTTTAATTATCATTGTTTTCTTCCTATTTCCTTTTTAATTCCTTTTGTGTTCCCCTTGGTCCCTCCATCCTTGAAGATCATTGAAGCAGAGCTAAATCCTGAAATTATGAAAATTCTGTTGAAACTTAGATTCTTATTGTTGCCTAGTTTGGCTGAGTATCTCTGTATTGTTGCTAGCTTAATGAATGACATATTAACTTCTAGCCCTGTCCCTTTCTCAACATGGAAAAGGGAGAACCTTAAAATATTTCCTTTTCTCAAGAGCCTAGGCCTAAGTGATGCACTATATATCATAATCTACACTTGACAAAACTATTGATATATGCTAGGAAAATTACATGTTCACTGCTGTGAGTTTTCCCAATTTTGTGCGCATGGCATTTTTCCCTATTACGTTCCTCGTAGAAGATGCAAAATCATGTTTTTTGTCCTTTTCTTTTAGGTGGGACAGCATTGTTATATACAGCTATTCAGTTTTGTTTGGGAGTTTTAGATGCCAATACCAATACTGAGGGACTGCAGCACTCCAAATGCAATGTGGTCTGAGCAGAAGTTTGGGAAGCCAGAGGGGAGTGATTCCATTGACAGTTTTATCAGACAAGCAATAGGGAAAGAGCCTTTTCTTTCTTTTTCAAGGGCTGGTGACAATCCGGTCCAGTGGATTCAGTTACTTCATGCTTTAGACCAGCAAGGTACTAACAAGTTCTCTAAAGGTCCAAAGTTTAACGACAGCATAGAAGGGAAGGAACGTCATCTGGGGCACTATAATGGTGTTAATTCATATACCTCTTATTCTAATGGGGTAAAGGAATCTATTCACCATATAAACAGTAGCGGAGTCGCTGTAAAGGGGACGAAGAGTGCCTCTGAACACATGCAAACTCTCAAAATCCCTGAGGCTGTTGTTGCCTTTGCTCAGGCCGCTGCTAAGGCCAATGGTGAGCCTGAAAAATGTATGTCAAGTGTCATAACCAGGTATTTGGGTTGTAGAATCTAGCTAGCTTTAGGTTTGGATTCAAGTTAAACCCAATGATGTTGATGATTCACTGCTACATTTTCTCTATGTCAGATCTTCCAGGATGGCCCTTGATATCTCCGTCTAAGGCTCCAATGCAAAAGTGTGATAAGTGTTCCCGGGAGTTTTGCTCACCCATTAACTATCGAAGGCATATACGTATACATCGTCGGTCTTTGAACATTGACAAGGTTTTAATCTTATTTCAACTGGCTGCTTGTTCTGTGGTTGCAAGTGCTGTGCTTGAACTCATATTGAACATTTGTAGTTTATTCAATTGTGATACTGATAGTTGCCCTATTGTGAATCAAATCTGCATCTATCTTTGCAGACATGATAAATTTGTTCTTGTTGTGCCATCTCTGACATTTTGGTATTGGATGCTTTTGATATTTTGTAGGACTCTCCTAAAAACAGGGACATATTGGGTGTATTTTGGGATAAGGTAATCATCCTTTTGTAATTTATATTGTTTTTAAGTAATGCATTTTCCATCCTAGCACCATGCTGATTTATGTCTATTTTGCAGCTCTCTTTGGATCAGTGCAAGGAAATTTTGTCATTCAAGAATGTAATGCTAGAGGTAATGGCATTTCAGTTATTATCTCATCTGCTTGAGTTATTTCTAAAATAAAATATAATTATGTCAATCTGCTCAGGGTCCAAGTAGTTGATAATATCAATTTTCTTAAGGTCGACATCATTTCTTGGGCATATATCCTGAGACCTGGATTGTTTATTTGGTAAATCCATCATTGTTCACTCACTAATCCAAAATATGCTGCATATAAACTTAAGATTTTATAGGTTTACTTAAAACCCATTTCATTTAGTTGGTTATGGTTTTCTTTTCTAGGTTTTCATACTGTTTTTCTTCTTAAAATACTACATGGCTGTGTTTGGATTAGGGTGGAAATGGAAGAGGAGGATGGAAAAAGGATTTTGCAAATCTGCTTATATATATATGTATATATATATATATTTGTTTGGCTCTAAAAATTGAATGGCATGGAAATGGGGAAAAGTGTGTTACCTGCAGGGTTTTCTGCCTTTTTTTGTGGATTAAAGATGGTCTAAGTCTAACATTTTGACTTCTCATCTCATTCTCATAATTCTAATGTATAATTGTCCAAAAGCACTTCGAGTTTTACTGATTAATCTAATGAGCAACTATGATCCTCAGATTCTATAGCTTTGAAACTTTACCCTTAACAGTCTTCTATTCCTTTCTTTCCATAAGCTTCATAGAGCTGCCCTACTACACCTCCAGATAATCTTGCCCCTCTTCTTTGGTTGTGAGAAAAGGTGGGGTTGAACAAACTTTGCCATGTTGTACAGTGGGTTCCACCTGCAGCCTAACATAGAGGAGAAAAGCTTCCAAATACAAGATGCAAATTGGTAGGACATTGATTACCAGATGTAAAGCACTTCAACCGCTTGCTCTACAAAGAAGACACGTATGGGGTGATAGAAATTTCTTTTATCATTTTGATCATTGATTTGAAAAAACTGCAAGAACTATCAACTTATGAGCATTCAGAAAACAAAAAACTTCAGGAACTGCCTTTCATACACCTTACATCTGCAACACTGTGGCAGTCCAGATGGGTTCCTATCGGAGAGTTACAGATGTGTGGTCTAAGATGCACTTGTATTTAGTAAAAAAATAAGTTATATTGCTAGCAGTACTCATTTTTCTTTGTACTTCCCTTTTTCCATCCTAGTTTCTTTTCTACACCATTTATTGTCTAACCTTTTCCTAATAAGCAATACATTTTAAGAAGTTACTGGGTCTTCAGCTATAACGTCATGGGCATCATTTTCTTTGTACTTTTCTTCTTCCACCCTAGTTTCTTTCCTTGGCCATTTATTGTTTAATCTTTTTCTAATAAGCAATACATTTTAGGAAGTTCCTGGGTCTTCAATTATAAGGGCATTGGCATCATTTATTCGGAAGCTGGGGTTTTCTTCGTTGCCACAAACTTATGTAAAGGCCGGTGAAGCCCTTCTGGTAACAAGATATCTACAAGTTTTCCATTATGCTGTTGTTGTTTTTACTTTTATTTTTGAATTTCTGCCATTATTTGTAATTTTGTTTCTGAGGACCCTAGGTGTACTTTCTGCAGGATGTTGTTCAAGCTCGACCTTCCAAGTTTCCTTTATCGTCCAATGAATTATTTAGCATCCTTGATGATGCAAGTGAAAAGACCTTCTTGTGTGCTGGCACAGCTGATTCCCTGCAAAAGTTTGTTTTTGATGGAGAAGCTGGTAAGGTTGGTCTTGACATGAAGAATGTAGTTGCTTGCACCAGTTTCCTGGTGGAACAGAAACTGGTAATGTCTCTCTCCCTCCCCTCTTACCCCTGTATGTACATACATGATAAAGGTTGACTGAAATGCTAACTTATTTTTCCGCTTTTGACGATCTAACCTACTTTAGCCACATGTGGGGGGGCCTTATGGTTTGGTCAGGGGTTTCACTTATTCATCTTCATTTCAGCTCTATAGACTACGTATTAAAGCTTTCCCTGGTGGTGGTTATCTACACCTCGGATTTTTTTAATATCTAAGGTTTCCATTGTATATTCCTATATTGTTTAGATCTCTATTTAAAAAGATTTCACCAACAAATCCCTGCACCACTTTTTAGAATTTGATTACAGCACATGCTCATGAAAAATGAAAAAAAGAAGAAAACAAAAGATAAGCATATTGATGGTATGCCGTATATATGTACATATTGATAAGTATGGAATATAAATTCAAGTTTGGTAGTGGTCACTTAGTGTCACAAATGCCAAATGTTAGGCCTTATCCAGTTTATGCCTCCCACGATCCCATATAGTTGGGACTAACATCATGTAATGGCCTTTTTAGGCGAACATGCTTGACATCCATGCCCCATATGGGAACATGATTAAAAATAAAAAAAATAAAATAAAATAAAAACAGAGAAAGAGAGAAATATTTCTGCTAAGATGCTAATTTGCTATTAGATGAATTTGTATAGATTATAACATTGGATAATGTTACGCTATTTGTACTGTTATATTTTAGGGTGCAAAATGACAGAGGTCTATACATACAAATCTATAGTTAATAGATGCATTTGTATAGATTAGAACGGCATAAAATATTAATTCGTTTCCCACTCACTAAGACTTGTTTTAGTTCCATTAAGGGTTATACTAGTTGTCCATACAATGCATAAGCCTAGGTGAAAAGATTTGGTCCACTATTCAATGGAACTGATGGGGTTTATATCAGGCTAAAAAACTGGAATGCTCAATGAGACACGACTTTACCAACTAACCAGGTAGTTAGTCCATTCAACTCATGAAAACTGTCATTTAATCAGGACCAGGTGTGCCAACTGGTGAAAAGATTTGGTCCACTATTCAATGGAACTGATGGAGTTTGTGTCAGGCTAAAAACTGGAATGCTCAATGAGAAACGATCTTACCAACTAACCAGGCAGTTGGCCCATTCAACTCGTGAAAAATGTCATTTAATCAGGACCAGGTGTGCCTACTGGTTCCCAGTTTTCATGGTTCAACCATCCAGTCTGACCTGTCTTACAACACTGTTCTGGAGATTGTGAAGCCAAATTACCTGGCCACTAAAAATGTATTGGAAGTTAAATTTGTATTAGACCTGGCAATTGGGTTGGGTGGGTCGGGTTTGGGTTGGGTCAAGGTACTTCGGGTTGAATTTTGGGTCGGGTTGTCAAATGCTAGACCCTAACCCTAAATATTCGGGTTAGGGTTGACCCATGGGTCAATTTCGGTCATCCCAAAAAATAATTGAAATTAAAAAAAATAAAGAAAAATTACATGAAAAATGTCAAAATTAAAAGAATTAACCTTAAAATTCCAAATATAAAATAAAAAACTTGTACATTTAACAATTTAAAGATTTAACAATAAAAAGTAAAAACTAAACAGAAAAAAAATTAAAGAGTGGAAACTTCTAACAATGCATAAATAATCCCAATTAGACTTGACAACCGGGTCAGCAGGTTGACCCATGACCCAACCCGGTTTTTTGGGTTGGGTCGGGTCGAGTCATTTTCACATTTGGGTAGCTGAATATGAGACCCTAACCCTGTTTTTTCGGGTTGGGTTGGGTCGGTTTCGCGGGTTGGGTCAACTTTTTGCCAGGTCTAATTTGTATTCTTCTGTGAAAAATAAATAGAAAGAAGTTTTGTTTCTCGGACTGGATTAGATGTTTGAACTACTAGACTAAGGAACTGGAGGGATTTCCAATTTTTAGAATGCCTGTTCAAATTTTCTTCATAAACTGTCCATCCTGCTATTAACTCAGGTGAGCCATTGAAAACTGTCTAGGTCTTAACAACCCAGCTGACAGGCTTCATCATAAGTCATAAAATGTCAATGAAAAGAATCAAATCTATACCTCCCATTCACAAAGAATGATGTATTAGAAAATTTTTGTTTATTTAACGTTTATTTAAATCTATACCTTCCATTCACAAAGAATGAAACAATGACCCAACTGGTGGGCTATTGCTTCACAAGTTATCATATATGATGTCATGGGCCACTGAGCCAATCCAGTGGTTGGACCACTTAACCTGTGACCCAGTGGGCCTTTATGAGTTCGTGAACAGTCTTGAGTCTGATAACATTGTTAAGGCTGCAACTCAGGTTGCCTGATTTGAAGAACTTCAACCACATGCTTGGGTTAGGGTTAGGGTCCATTGAAATTATTCCCAACCTGAAACATTGTAATGAAGTGATAATTGAGTTTTAATGCTAGTCGTTAACTGGAAAAAAACTTATGCTATATGCTATATATAGAGTAAAATCCTAATATCTGCAAAACAAGTATGGTCTTTGGTGTTTGGTAAAATCTTCTTCTCATGAAAGATGTGTTTGGTATAATTGTTGTTTCTACCTGAAACATCAAATTTGACGTTTCAACTATAAATGTCCAATATTCAACCCCACACATGCATTTTTCTACTTGAAGTGACTAACGTTTCAGGTAGAAACATCAATGGTACTAACACATCCTAAGTATGAAGTGTGTGTTTGTGTGTGGTTATATGTTTTGTTGATTCCATGATTGGTTAACAACTGTCATAGGTTAAAGCATGGATTGCTGATAGGGATGCAGAAGCCCTGAGGTGCCAGAAGTTGCTTGTAGAGGAAGAAGAAGCTGCTCAGAAGAGGTACATTTATGATGAAATACCTGAATAGAGCAGAATGGCCGAGTAGGATTCATGTAGTTAACCTCCTTATATAGTTGGGAAAAATATTTTTTTTTTCTCTTTTTTGAGTTGAGATCTGACCTCGTGGTTGATTGATTTCAGATACTACTATATCATTGTTTCTAGTAACTCTGATTGGTTTTGCAAATGGAGATAATTAGAGGGGTTCCCTAGGCTTCCATTCTAAGAACAACTCTAGTGTTTTTAGGATGAAAAAAATTCAATTAGAAGTATACTGGCTTGATGTCTTTAGATTGTCTCTTTCAAGGAGTTATTTGACATTGAAAAGGAGCCTTGATGTACTTGTTACTGATAAAAGAAATCTATAGTGTCTAATACTGAACTTCTAATGCCAGAATGGATGGGAATGGGGCAAAGTTTTTGTTCCCTCTCCTACCCCTTCAAAAGGTTGTTACTATGTCATGTTTGAACTTCACATTTATTCATTCTGAACCTAATGGTCAATTGAGTGCTTTTTGTAGTATCTTCAATCTATATACCCATCTAACAGACTAAGGGGCTGTTTGGTACCACATCAATAGATGAACTTTACGACCTTTTGCTTTGCCATTTAGTAGATAAAGTATTTTTTTTTATTGGAAATGGTAACTTAATTAAAAAGATTTCAAAATACAACTGTCAACCCCTAGTGTAGGGATTTGAAACACAATCACCGAGTCACCCACTCCTATTGAGCCCAAGAACAATGTTAAAATTCTGCCTTCTCCATCTCCGAAAACCCCTCCTATACCCGAGGGTCCTTGGTTGCCTATTAGAATTTCCATCAAAGTTCAGCTTTACCCTGTTTTGTATAGGTGGGGACCAAAGTTCCTGTATCACAGCTTTAAGAGAGTTTGTACTTGCCACAACACAACACCCCAATTCCTCCAAACATCTTCAGCTGAGAAGTCTTTAAATACAATTGTTTTCAGCCAGTGGATAATTTTTAGTCACTCCTACAATTTCCTCCTTGGATCTAGTAGTCTTTTAAAAATCCTGTTATTTCTTTCTTCCCAAATTGACCAAAGCACTGCTTCTCTTGTAGCTCTCCACATAATTCTTCCCCGCTTCTTTGGTTGCCTGAACAAATGATTAAGAAATTTTCATTACCAATATTCAAGAATACGTGTTTGGGTATAAATATCCTATCTGACATGTTTCTTTTTTTATAATAAAGGAAAATTCATTGAAAAAGAAAAAATGGAGTACAACATGTGGTGATGAGGAATGTCTAAGCAGTAAATACAACAGGAAAAAGGTCTACAAGTCCTCGCCCTTAAAAATACCACCCAATATCACTCACATTTAAACCGCCTTCTAAACCAAAAGCAAAAGAAACTGGTGCCGTTTATCATCATCTAAAGGGCAATTACCAAATATTGGTGGTTTTGGGAGGGGTGGACCGGCTACAGACTTTATTCGGCTGTTTTTGCACAAAGTGGCTGCACTCAGACTTGAACCCCTGTTCTCACACTTGTCATCTGAAGGTTTTACCTTTCGTCAAGCAAAAGGCCATTTATCAGCTATCTAATACCCTAAAATTAAACTGCAATTATTTTGAAGCCAATTAATATCATCCAACCACACATTACAAAAAATCTTCTTAGAAACTTCCTCTATCCTTCAAATCCCATGAATTAACTATTCATATCTGTAAACCATCATTAAATCAAAGTCAATGAACATCATCCAACCACACTTCACGTAAGATCATCTCATAAACTTCCTCTGCCCTCCAAACCCCTTTGAATTAACCTTTCATATTTGTAAAGGAAGTCCACAATCCACCTAAAGTTCAAACTCACAACATAATTTGAAATTCCCAATTTTTATCTCATGTTATTCTATCAGGCTTTTACATTTAATTTATTTTTCTCTTAAGTGGCCTTTTTATTTAGTGCTTTGCATATGCCATCAAAATCAATGAAACTTCTACTAACTACATGGTTTTTGCAGTATATTGTTTAGAATAAACATTGATGAAAGAATTTGTTCAAATGGACCATCCATATCTTTTTGTTTTTACCTTTGTGAAGGTTACGGTATTGTATTAGTCAAAATGATGGAAGATTGTATGAAAGGATGTACAATGGTATACAGGCTATTGTCTATGCAAGTCAATCCATTAATAAAAGGCGTATCTATCTATCTAAAGCGTATCTATCTATTGATGGCAAAATGAGTATGTGAACTGTTAGAGGTTGAAAAGTACAACTGTAGAAAATAATCGACTTCTACCTTTCTAAAAAAAGAAAATAATCAACTTTTACTCAAAAGGGTCTTTTTTTTTGTATTTATGAACATGATGAATGATTTATCGTACTTGGATTGCTTTCGAATTATCCTTGAAATTTGGTCTAATACTTGGAATTCTGATAATTTTTAGACTACATTTGTTTCAATCTTAAAGTGGCAGTGAATGGTTTTTTCTCCATAGATAAGGTCTTTTTTTGCAATGGATAGGGTCAAATTTTATTTCAGATTTTCAATCAGACTATTTTTTCTCTTTTACATTGAAACAAATTGAACTTTAGGATATTCATTCATCAAAAAAAAAAAAAATTGAACTTTAGGAGTTCAAGTTATCTGTTCAAGACATAATTGGCAAATTGTTTTGATGCAGTTTATTTGATATCTCAGTTTCCATTTTTATGTGATTAGCATTTATGTAATTGTCATATTTACCAACTCATTCAAACTGCATAATTTTTCATATTGCCCATTCGCATTAAACAAGTATTGTAAAACCATCTCTCATCGAATGCGAAATGAACTCTAGAACTAGAACATGCTGAATTTTCAGATATATTGATGTCATTTTGCCTTAAAATTCATGAGTTTGAGCCAAGTATTTTTTTTTTAATTTTCTTATTGTACTTCGTACTTGGATACATTATGCCTATTTAGCATAGTTTATTTTCTAACTTTCAGCTTTTCTCCCAAGTGGTGTTGTGTTCTCGTTGATCTATTTCAATGTTCTACACCTCCAGCTGTTTTCCTATTGATTTGGGCTAACCAAACCATACACTGAACCACTTGAGCAAAACAAAATATTCCACTTTGCCATTTATTACTTCTAAACAGAACCTGGAATGCATTGCCAATTCTATTTCATTTTAGAGGTCCACTGTCGGTTTTTGAAAGCATTCATGTGGTATTTATGCTTGAACTCACTAAGTCACTGTCACTCCCCCTCCCCCACCTCCATAGGCAAGCTGAGATCCTAGAAAGGAGACGGCTGAAGAAGCTTAGGCAGAAAGAGCAGAAATCAAAGGAACAAACAAGTGGGGAAAAGATGGATTTCAAGGAAGGTTTGCCAGAAACCTATGAGGACTTGTCTTATTCCGCAGAAACATCCAGTCCAGTAGATGCTTCCAATTATCATTCATGCACTCCTGAAGGGTCATTAGATCATATTCAACATGTGGAGCCTAGCCGGCTTTTGGACATTGATCTAGAAGTGGATACCAGAAACCATGCAGGATTTAATGAACCTGACACTGAGATGGCCACTGGTAAAACTAACTCAGCCAACTGTCAGGACGATGAACAACAATTGCAGCAGGAAAGTGGTAGGCGACAGGTTTTTGCTGCTCGAAGACAGCTAACGAAACCATCAAGGGGCATATCGAAAGGTTCCCATTCAGGTCAGATGCCTCTGGCATTGAAGGTGGGAGCTATACAGAAGCATGGAACCTACAGGGACCAGAGAACCACTTCTACAAGTAATGGTCATAAGGTCTGGACGAGGAAGGAAAAACATGAAAATGGAGAAGAGGGTTTAAGCGTGAAGGCACAAAGAGAATGTATAGATGAACAGGAGCAAAATGGGAACAGCGAATTGTTGATAGGTTCTATTTCTGTCACACTTGGAGAATGTAGTGACAGGTGTCAGGTTGATATTTCTGCTGCTTACATTGGTCATTGCACTTCAGATCAACATGTACCCAGGAGAAATCACACCCAAGAGAAAGCCATCAAAGCCGATTATGGTCAGGGGGGCATTATGAACCGATCGATGGTCAAGCTCTGGAGACCAGTGGGGAAGCATGAAGCTGGAGCTGTTATGACAGTTCAAAGTGAAACTAGAGAATCTGAAAGGGAGGGCACCGAACAAATTCTGTCAAATAAGTGTCATCTGGCTCCAGGAAATATAGATGATAATGATTCTGAGAGTAGAAGCTTTTGTTTAACAAGTTTCTCGAGTCGTGTAGCAGAAGCTTTCCTTGCGCAACGTGAGAAATTCATTTCCTCTGTCCTAATTTGACATTATCGTGGAGTTCAACTTTATTTGCTATCTTGTGGCTAATCATGCTGAATGTTCATGCAGGATGGAAGGAGACTATAGCTGCTGACCACGTGAAGCTGGTCCTATTTCCAGAAACTGGACGTCCGGGAAGCCCTGGGGTCGAGGATGATTACAGTAAACGCAACATCCTTGGCAATGCGGAGAACTTGTTAACGGGTGTGGGTACTGTCGAAGTTATCAACACAGGGGCAAATAAAGCCAAATTTAGAGGAAAGCCTGAAAAAAGCTTTAAGCTAAAGTACATACCTAAGCAGAGAAGCGTTACTTAGGTGAATCTATTTCGATATTGTCATCGTGCATTTTCACCACTCTTGAAATACTTACAGAGGTTCCAGTTTTAAAAGAGGTCTTCTGTTCGGAGAAAAAGATGAAGGGGAAGAAAATAGAAAAAAAAAGTTGGAAGAGAATTTTGGCGGAATATGCTTTACAAATCTCTTTGGCGGTCTTTGTATTTCTTTGCTAATTGGGTCTTTCTGTTCAATTATCGATTTCTTTTTTGTCTGTAATAATTTTGGTTTTTCGGCTAGTGTTATTGCAAAGCTCTGGTTTTGCTGCCTTTTATGCATATTTCTTGAATGTATCAAGTTTGATAATTGTTTAGCGAATTCATTGCATCTAGACGCCTATTGTCCTTTTTACCTGTGTCCCTTTTGAAGTTTTTACCATGGGACCCGTGTGATGCATGGGATTTATTAAGTAAAAGTTAAATAATAGAAAGTGTTATTTATTAAAATATTAATTATAATTTCATGGATTTAATAGAATCTACCCTATAGTTAGTATTTTATTAAAACATCATTTATAATTTGTAATGGATTTAATTAATTTTTCATTAGATGATAGTAAAAAATGATAGTGTTGACTTTAATGTTCATTTAAATAAATTTAATCAAAAGAAAATAAAAAAAACATTTTTGTCCTTAATAAGATACGAGCAATCACTCTATTGGTTATATTTGATCAATTTTGTTTTTCATATAAAAAAGTGATAAAGGTGTTTTTAGAATAAAAAAATTATAGGTCTAATGGCAAAACAAACACTCTTTAATGAAAAGTTGATTAAGTAAATAAGTTGTAAATATGGGATGTTTTAGTAAAATGAAAACAATAAAGTATGTGTAAGTAAATATGTAAAATTATAAGGTGTGTAGGAATGGCAACAAGGTGGGATCATATTCTCCATCTTTGACCCCGATTTTGAAATTAACCCCTATCCCCGATCTCCAATGGGAATGGATTCTGTGGGGACCCGAATCCTCAAAATGTTTTTAGATAATAGTATATATATATATATATATATATATATATATATAT
>NW_010729088.1:1778361-1790913 GCF_000365185.1 Nelumbo nucifera | reverse complement strand
GCCCGATCTGACGGAAGCCTGGAAGTGAGTGCGCGAGGTGGTTATAAAAGGCTCCTACCCCCCAGGAACGAGGTATGCTAACTTTTGCGCTATCTGGTCTAYCTTGCCTTTGAAAGACTCTAACTTGAGCTTCGGAGCCCTTACGCCGGGTTCTCCCCGGAGCTTCTCTTCTCCTTCCGTTTTAGGTCCCTGTCACTCAGTTCAGAGGCAAGATCGTTGACAACTAAGATTGGGATTGTGCATCATCATATATATATATATATATATATATATATATATATAGAGAGAGAGAGAGAGAGAGAGAGAGAGAGAGAGAGAGAGAGAGAGAGTATAAATAATCTAATAGTACATATATAATCGAGGTAGGGACCTCAATCCCCACCCCCAACGTCGATTGGGGATTCCTATTAATCCTTGTCCTCGCCCTTGCCTCACCCAAACAATCCCTATCCTTGGTCCCATCGGGTCAGGGAAGTCAGGTCCTCATCGGGGATGGGAAAAATTGCCATCCCTAAAGGTGTGTTCTAGTAAATGACCTTGATAGAAACACATAAGAGTATAAAATTGTTTTATATTTTTATTTTTTAAATAATTAATAATTATTCATAGTTTATATACTACTTTTAATAAATTTTTTATAATACAAAAATAACAATAATTAATTTCAGTTACGTTTATTCATCAAACTGATGAAACCGACCAATCCGATTAACTCGACCCGGGTTGGTCGGTTTTCTAGTATTTTAGGTTAGCTTTGGTTCGAAAATTTCTTAATTCGACTAAGTTGGATCAGTTTCACTTTGGCCATTTGTAAATCGATCAAAATCGAACGACCTAACCATGGATATATATAAATATTTTATATTCTAAATATAATTTTTAATATGAAAAAGTGGGAAATTTCCCATATTTCTTAGTCTAAAATGTTTTATATCATAATTCTAATTTTTAAATTTATTTTTTAATAATTGCACTGTATTTCTTAAAATTAAATTTAGTTTTTAAGTTTAAATATTTTGAACTGACTGACCAAACAAAAAAATCGACCCAAACCGAACAACTTGAGTGAGTCGGTTTTCACAAAAGGTTAGTTGGATTCATCTGACCAACTCCCTAACCTGACCTGGTCAATTTGGTTGGCCAAATAGCCTAAGACCGAACTAAACCAACTCATGAACACACATAATTTCAGCTAAATTAATAGTCTCATCTCTCATAAATAACAACCGTTTAATCTCCAATAATTATTGAAAATTTATAGCGAAAATACACATTTATTGAAAATATATTGATAATGAAAAATACAATAATTACAGAAATTACAAAAATACAATAGATACAAAAAATATATTAACTTAGTCAATAAATAGTATAATCTCAAATAATAGTTTAATACCTACTAAATATTAATCAATAACTTATAACAAAAATACAATAAATACAATAAATTAAATTTAAAAATTTTAATAATAGTAAATTTAATCTCCAATAATTATTGAAAGTTTTCTGTTAAATAACAAAACAAAATAAATTTATACATAATAATTGAAAATACATTTATCACAAAAAACAATATATAATTACTGAAATACAATAAATATTAATTTTAGTATATATAATTATATAATAAATACAGGTTAAGAGTTCAAAATTATTATTAATAAACATTAATTTTTTTGAAAGTTATTTTCTCGAATTATTACTTGATACAATATTATGTAAAAATATTAACTTATTATTAATTTCAATCTTATGTTATAATTATTTTTCTACTTTTTATATATTTTTTTAAAATTTATTACATAATTTCTTTATTTTAACTATTTAAAATCTAGTTATGTCAAATATTTAGTTATTTAAATACTTAAATAATATGTAAAATATTTAAATTTTAAAATATTAATTATTTATTGAATTTAATTATCCATATAATCATAATTTATACTATTATTACATAATTTTATTATTAATGTTGTAATATATTAAATTATTATTAATTTCAATATTATGTTATAATTATTTTTCTACTTTGATGAAAATTTTAAATTTATTATATAATTTCATTATTTTAACTATTTAAAAGCTAGTTATGATAAATATTTAGTTATTTAAATATTTAAATAATCTATAAAATATTTAATTTTTTTTTGTTATTTGAATTTAATTTATTTAAAGCTATTACATATTATTAAATATTTGAAAAAAATTTAAATTGATAATCCAGAAAAACATACTTTAAATTATTAGTACATAATTTCGTGATATATTTTGTAAAAATATAAAATTATTTTTTGTGTATTTAATAAATATTTTAAAGTTATTATATAATTTTGTTAGAATGTTTAAATAATTATTAAATTTTTTAATCCAAACTTTCTTTAAATAGATATTGATAAAATGTAGGGGAGAGGATAAATATGGATTAGAGGTAATTTAGGAGAGAAACTCTACTAAATTAGAAATAATTTTGGAGATAAATAGGAATTAGAGATAATTTTAGAGAAAGTGGAGGATAGTGGAGAAGGTAGTTTTGGAGAAATTTTAGGAAAATAGGTTTTTGGGAAAGTGCATCTCATTAACTGTTTTAAAAATGACAATTAAAAAAATAAAAAATTCAAAAAAGAAAAAAATTTAATAATTATAAGCACCAAGTACTGCCAGAACTGCACGTTCATAATAATTTTTGATAATCCAAAAAAATGAATTGTAGACGCGGCAATGTTGGTTGGTTGCTGGTTTGTGGTTTGGGATTAATTAATCGATCACTCCGATTTCATGAATGTTTTTATTAGTTTTTTGGGGGGGCAAGCCAAGTCAAGAGTCTGGTCCATTCTCCACACCTCTATGGACCATGGCCAGCCATGGCTGATGGAACCTTAACTTATTAGGCGTTGGGGCGTGTTCATTGGTTCACAATTAATTGCAGTTCGAAGACAAGTGCCTGCAAAGGTAATCAAATATACTTTAGGCTCAGTTTGTGGAATGAGTACAAAGCGATACAAATATGTAGAGTGCAAATATTTTATAGTTTTGTATATATTTATACTGTGCATATTTATATTTATATTTCTTCTAAAACAAGCCTTAATTTATTGTGCAATGTGGGTAACCATGCACAGCAAAATGATGCCTTTTTGGTGGTTTAGACCTCGACCTCTCAGTTGATATTGTTTGCTTACATTATATGTTAAAGAATGGAACACACAAATACGCATGCAATGGTTGTAGCAACTAGCGGTCAGGGGACGGTTTGGTTTGGTTTCATGGAAGAATCTGAAATTTATCCTATAGGGGCCGGTTTTAAGTTTTTGGAACCGGAATTTATCTTGTGAAGGTTGGTTCCAAGGATGATTTTGGCATTGGCAGTTCTAGGGTTGGTTCTAAGGTCTACCCGTGAAACCTCTTCTATTATGTTTGTGCCTTGAATTCTTTGTGGCAACCCGCTTTATGAATCTACGTGCTCCGAATTAATTTGAGAAAAACCCGAAGGCAAAATTTCATAGTGGTTTGTGGTGGATGCGTAAGGCCCGTAGCCCACCACAAATCACCATTGGGGGTGCAGGGGCATAGCCCCCGCGGTGGTATGGACCCGACCCATATTCATCTTATAGGTCTGAATCGAATATGAAGAATCATGTATTTTAGGGGTTTTTTTTCTCTTGTATTCAGAAGTTTGAGTCTTGTGAGAGATGAGTGAGACATTGGGTGTATTTGGGGTTTAGGGTTTTCTGTGAGAGAACAACTCTGTATTTCTTCTCTATTACCTACTATATAATGGATTTCTGTTCTTCTTTTGTCCGTAGACGTAGGCTATAAGTTGAACCACGTAAATCTGTATGTTCTCTGTGCTTGCTTTCTCTTTATCTCTGTTTTATTTTCATTTGAGTGCCATTTTGAATTTATTTTCTTGGGTTTTTCTACAACATGTTCTTTTTGCACTCTCTCCCTTCAAGAAAGAAAAAAATGAAACATATTATTCAAAAACTTGATTTTCAATAATGATAATATACACTTGTACAGTTTAAAACTTATATTATCTTCATTGATTAAATTGAGTAATTTAATATGTAGGTTATCAAAATATATTAATATATGGTTGAAATTTGTCATTATGATTTAAATTTTGTAAATATTATCTTTACATTATTTATTTTACATCTATAAATGTTAAAATGAAAATAAATGATCAAATCACTTAAATAACGTGATAGTCAAGTGAAATCATGACTTTTATAACCATAAGTGTTTGAGTTCAATTTTTCACATCCTTAAAAATATTTTGAGGTTTATTTCATCACAAATTCAATTTCAAAACAGTTCAAAGCCAATCAAGACTATTTCATCATGTTGATTCGGGTAAGATAAATCCCTAAATCCAAGAACCGATCTCGATGGGAATCAGTTATAAAAATTTAAAATCAAACCCTACCTTATAACAAATCAAATAGGGTCGATTAAAAACCAGTTCCAGTTCGAGGTCGGTTCGATTCAGTTCTACCAATTTGAAACGACCTTGGCTTACTGGTCGTTTTGGCCTAGGCACGTAGATTCTATTTGTGGTTGTGGCCTGTGGGGCTTCTCGCTCTCGTTCTCGCGGGGATGCAGCGTTTGACTAACGACCATGCAAGACCAGATCCATCAATCTGTAACACTTGTCATCCTCCACTTCTAACCTACTAATGTTCCGCCACGTCTCTCACATTTTCGTGACTCTCCTCTCCCAATGTTATCTTCCTTCTCTTCTCCTCCTGTACTTCCCCCCTTATTTCTCTCCTCTCCTGCAATACCCATTTTTTTTCTTTTTGATTTGGTCAGACTGTCTCTGCAATACAGTCCCCTTGCTTCAATCCCTGTTTCTGTTTCTTCTTCTTCAGTTCTTCTGCAACTGCAAAACTCTTGTTGGTTTCAACTTCTCTTTTCATATCAACAAATCTCATCACCCTCTTTTTTTTTTATTTAATTGCGTTTAATTTCTCCCACCCTCCGTATAAGACAATGTCAGGGGGAGTTGGGCCAACATGCGGCGACATAAGCCTTCCCAAAGAAGAAGAAGAACATCACTTGGATGTTACCGCCGGAAAACCACAGAAAAAGAGCGCCCACCGAGGATTTCTGAGGTTCAGACAGCTCAACGCACTCGCTGTCATCATCATCTTCTCTGCTAGCGGAATGGTAAGCGTCCAAGACTTCGGTTTCTCACTTTTCTGTCTCTTGTACGTATTTTTCCTCTCCAAATTCGCATTCCCTTCGCTGAGTCCCTCCGCCGAACCCCCTGTCTTTGGCGAAAAGAATAAGCTTCTGTTTCTCTACTCCTTTCTCGGAGCATTAATTGGGCTCTTCCTCCCAATTGCCTACATCTTTGAAGGGATCCTTGAAGACGACAAGAAAGGCATCAAAGCATCCGCTCCCCACGTTTTCCTGCTATCTTGCCAAGTTTTCATGGAAGGATTGACGTCCTCCGGCGGATTCTCCGTCCCAATTCAGGTGTTTGTGCCGGTGTTCTATAACACCAGGAGGATATTTACGATTGTGGACTGGTTGAGGAGTGAGATTGCCAAGGTAGACCAGGAGGAGAGTGGGTCTACGAGGAGAATGTACGTGGGAAATGGACTCGCGGTTGCTAATCTGGCGTTCTGGTGCTTCAATCTGTTTGGCTTTGTGGTGCCTGTTTATCTCCCCAGAGCTTTTAAGGCCTATTATGGGTACAAGGTGAAGGCTTGAGGAAGCTCTTTTGTTGTTGATGCTAGTGCTTACGTACAGAAGAAACCAGATCAAAATTTGTTTCTTGGGTTCATCTTCATTTATCTCTTTCCTTCTTCCCGATTTGTTGAAATTAAAGTTGTGATTTATTCTGTAATTGGTTGCTTCTTAGGCTAATAAGAAGGAAAGGTTTGTTCTTCTTCTTGTGTGGTGGTGTATTTTTTCAAAGTTAGGCGCAGGATGTTAGATAAGCAAATGCATAACTTCTATGCTCATAATCCCTTTTCATTTAAACAAGTGAATTAATTCTGTTACTGTACGTATGGATTTAAACAAAGAATTCCATCAGTGATGAATCCATCTTGATGCGTGTCTCCCTTCTGGCCTGTTAACCAAAGAAAGAAAAGAAGAATTAATGGGGATAGAGAATACATTTCAAGGGTGGAGGACCCCTCCTCATCGCTCAAACATCTCAACCAACATTAATTGTTGTTTTCAAATTAATTTCCCCTTCACTCCTTAAACTGACCCATTAGAGAGAAATTCATGGATACTTGTGTAACTACTCGCTCTACACAAAGAAACTACCTCAATCTCTACTAAAAAAGCAACCAACCCCACAGACTAGGCTCAGTTTGGAAGTACAACAACAAATATGTACAGTACGTGCAAAACCTTGTATTTTGTATTATTTGTACGTATTCTTTCCAAACTGAGCCTGAAGAAATTTCGGGTTAACCCTGTGTATTGATGTACACTTGCGTAACTACATATGTTAAGAAATTAACTTGGAGAGAGAGAATAAGAGAAAGGAATTCTATGGTATGTACCTCTTATATCTTATATGTATATAGCTAGCGATAAAGAAGTGCTTTGGCATTGTATTGTGCAACTCTTCTTTGTTCTACCCTCGGTTGCGAGTGCTTTTAGCTTATTCGATAAATTAGGGTTTATTCTAATAAGCGCTTACGTTTATGAGTCCTTGGAATATTTGTTTCTGCACTTAGGGATGCAAATATATCTTATCGGATCTGACAAATATGGATCTGAATTTGAATTTGAGTTCGATGAAGAAGTCGAATTTTTTGGATCTGATCCAATCTGATTTGATTTTTAAAAAATTATTAAAAAAAATAAAATATGACAATTTAAATAAAAAACAAAAATTACAAGTATCTTTCCACTATTTTTATCATATATATATATACATGTTTTTTATTAAAAATAAATAATATAACAAATTTACAAAAATACAATATAAATAATATATTTATAAATAAATAAATAACATATATATATGTGTGTGTTTTATCTATATAAATAAATAAATAAATAAATAAATAACATAAATGTCGGGTCGGATCTTCTTGGATCGGATAGGGGGTGATTTGAATTTGATTCGATTTGATTTACGATTCGATCCAATTATCCGATTTGATCCAAAGATCCAAAATGGGGCTATCCGAATCTGAGAATATAGATCAAACTTTGGATCTGATGAAGGGTGATTTGGCGCGACCTAGCAGGAAGGGGACACGTAAGCGTGATCTGGTTGAAGGATGATAACTCAGTCAGGCAAGCTCGGTTCGCAACATTCGTAGTTCGGGTACCCAGCCACCTCGTCTTCAAAACTCACCTCGGCATAGAGGCACCTCGGGCATCTAGTTCGAAATTAAAGAATCGAAGTATCAGCTCGGGGCTAACAACCCGAATCGCCACGTAACTGACTCCAAAGGTCTCTCCAACAGATCCCGAATCTCTCGGGACCACAATGAGCTAATAGACCCCGACTTTTTCGAGATCACGATAAAGACTCATCCCGGAGATCCCTGGAGCAGAACTAACTCTATCGGAAGTAAAACGATAAGCCTTATCTACGAGGTGTTCCTCCAAAAGCGGAACTAACTCTATCTCCACACTCCGGAGATCCCGGAGCTCTTTCGTGAGACCCACGACTACTCTAGTATATAAAGATGGGAACCTCAAGGCAAAGGTACGCGTGATTACTCTACTTTCTAGCTCTCAAGCTCTCAAACTCTTAAGCATTCAGCTCGCATTACAGTATACTAACTTAAGCATCGGAACGACCTCGCCGGGTTAGCCACCCCGGGTTCTCTGATCCACTGTCTTGCAGATAGATCCAACTCGCTGTTCGATTGGAAGCCAGATCGCCTTCTAGCTGGGAGTAGTCAGATCGCGCAACAATAATTGGTGTCGTCTATGGGAAATGATCGAAAGGTCATACCCATTCTTTGTAGTTACCAACCTTGATTTCTATGTCAATGGCATCTTCCAGTCATACTGAGAAAAGCAGCGAGATGAACGTCTCTGTGGGAAATGCATCGGCTAGTTCACCATCCCGCTTACTGCGTCTGGGGTTCCAACACTGACCGCACCACCAAACACCACACAGGTGAGCACCCCACTTCCCCCAGTGGTAGGCGCAACTTTTTCTGAGCCTTCTATGGTTCCCCCTAGAGTTGGACAGTCCCAGTTCAACGACTTGGTTCAGTGCGTCCGGGCTATCCAGATCTAGATGCAGCAGGTCCAGCGGTTTCAATAGTACCAGCAACATTATTTCTACCAGCGGTATCAACATCAGTTCCCTCCTTTGCCGTAGAACCAACAGCTGGTTCCACCTCGGCATGCAGGGGCCCATCAGAATCAGAACTGGCCTAGGACTAACCAGAACATCAGTCGATCTCCCCATCGGGGTGAAGAGACCTCGCAAGTCCCGATTCCTCTCAGGAGTCAGGTCTCGCCCCGTGGGAGAAGAGACGATCAGTTTACTCCCCCGGCCTCGCAAGGGAACCTCGGAAACAGGTCTAGGGATACTTAGCCTAACAGGATCAATCTTCCTCGGCATTAACAACAAGAAAATGATGGTTCACTAGCAGGTAACCAGTTCGGGGCTCGAGGTGCGAACTCGAGACAGGGCCTCTCCATCTATGATAGCTAGCCCCATAATCCTACAAGGAACCAGGAGTTACCTCGTGACAGAGCGGTACCAGAGCACACCAAAGTCAGCAGCACTAACGCCGAGCCAGTAAAGAAACAACAACGGAGACGTCGCAAGGCACGCCGTACCTCGGCTTAGAACAACCAGCTAGCAAAGCCAAGCCAACAAGAAGGGCAAGCCAAAGGTAAGGAAGAAGCGAGCTTGGTGGCTACAAAGGCCGCTCCTCTACTACTTTGCAGGTCGTTTCCCCTATCTGCCGAGCTCTTGGCGACTCCAATGCCTAAAGATTTCAAGATGCCTCCCTTAGACAAGTACAATGGGTCCTTCGATCCTAATGACCATGTTAACTCTTTCCATTCCCAGATGCACCTAGCTAGGGCTGAAGAGTCATGCATGTGTGCAGCCTTCTCTACTACCTTTAAAGGGGTAGTTCGGACCTGGTATCGGAACCTCGCGCCGGGATCGATCAAAAGCTTGTCACAGTTTGTAGACTTATTTACCTCGCATTTCATCACTATCAAGAGGTGCCCGAAGTCATAGGAAAACCTTCTCAACGTAGTTCAGAGAGAAGGAGAATCGATCAGAAGCTATATTAAGCGCTTCAACGACACCTGCCTACAGATACCAGACCTCGACCAGATGGTAAGACTCATTGTAGCAAAGAAAGGAATAACCCACAAGGAGTTTAAATGTCATGTGGTGGCCAACAAACCAAAGGACATCACTGAATTCCTTAAGCTAGCCGATCAGTTCATCGGTATTGAAGAGGAAATCAATTAGAAGGTCGACAACCCACCAAGAAAAGAGGAAAAGAGACAATGAAGAAACAAGTAATGGTAGACAAAAAAGAAGGAAGGGCAAGTCCCTGAACAGGGGAAGAAACAAATCTAGAAGCCGGTCTCCCTCGCAAACTCGCAAATTAGGTCAGCGCTCTAGAACCCCACCTGTCGAAAGAACGAACTACACGCCATTGAACGCTAAGCGAGGAGAAATCCTAATGGCCATTAAGGACTCCTCCTTTGTCAAATGGCCTCCCAGGTTAAGGGGAGATCCTGCAACAAGGAACCGAAACGTTTACTGTCATTTCCATAGAGACCACATGCACAACACAGAGAATTGCAGGAACCTCCGTGACGAGATCGTGGAGCTTATCTGCCGCGGATACCTAAAGAATTTCATACAACGAGAAGAGAGAGGCCAAGTAGATCGGCAAACAGATCTATAGGGGGACCAGAGAAGGAATGCCCCCGAGACCAACAGGTATAATGAGCAACGCCGCGACAGTTGCCCGAGGAAAGATCGATCCGTGGGGTAATTAACATGATTACCAGCGGGTTCATCATCGCAGAGTGCACATCAGCAGCCGGAAGGACCTCAGTTCGCGAGCTAAAAAATGAAGAGGAAAACTTGTCGAAGCGACCTCCGCTTGAAGAACCAATATACTTCACAGAGAGCGATGCACACGGGATCCAGTACCCTCATGACGATGCCCTAGTGGTAAAAATGAGAATCAACGACTTCGAAGTGAAGCGCATCCTGGTGGACTCAGGTAGCTCGGTGGATATATTATTCAAGGAGACTTTTGACGAGCTACAGCTACAGCAAAGCGACCTAAAACCGACAGACGCTCCTCTTGTAGGCTTCAGCGGCGAGGAGGTTAGACCTCTCGGATGAGTCACGATACCCGTAGAGGCTGGCATGTGGCCAAATATCGCAAGGTTTGAGCACACATTCCTGGTGGTCGCGACTCCCTCTCCCTACAACGCCATAGTAGGTCGACCCATTACGCACATCCTACGTGCAATAGTATCCACCTACGTAGCTGCTCTCAAAGGGAAAGCGAAGCTAGCGGATGATGTCGAGCTCGAGCGACCAGCAGAACATGTCGACGAGCGAGCTGCCCCAACAGAGGAGATGGTCCACATCTCGGTCTCAGCTGATGACCCGACCAAGACTCTCCAGATCGGTGCCTTGATAAACGAACCACTCCGCTCCCAACCAGAAAGTTTCTTACTCAAAAACTTGGATATTTTTGCTTGGTCCGCGACAGAAATGCCTAGAATAGACTCCAAGATTCTAACTCACAAATTGAATACCAACTCCTTAGTTAGGCCAGTAAGACAGAAGAAGCGCAACCTCGCCTCGGAACGTTGGAGGGTAGTCGATGAAGAGGTCGGGAAGCTCCTAGCAGCAGACTTCATTAGGGAAGTCCATTACCCGAGCTGGGTGGCTAACCCAGTTTTGGTAAAAAAGGACAATAGCAAATGTCGCATGTGCGTCGATTACACTGACATGAATAGAGCCTGCTCGAAAGATTGCTTCCCGCTGCCCAAGATCGACCGCCTAGTGGACGCGACCTCAAGGCATGAGTTGCTGAGCTTCCTGGACGCCTATTCCGGTTACAACCATATTAGGATGGAACCTGTCGACGAAGAGAAAACTGCTTTTATAATTGAGCTCGGATTGTATTGTTACAAGGTCATGCCCTTCGGATTAAAAAATGCTGGGGCAACCTTTCAGTGCCTTGTAAATAAAATTTTTGAGGCATTGATCGGCAATAAAATAGAGTGTTACGTTGATGACATGGTCGTGAAGACCCAGTTTTCAAATTTCTTGTTGAATGATTTACAAAGTGTTTTTCAAATTTTGCGAAAATATAACATGAAATTAAATCCAAACAAGTGTGTCTTCGGAGTCACCTCGGTAAATTTCCTAGGCTATATAGTCAACTGACGTGGCATCAAAGTCAACCCAGATAAAATAAAAGCCATCCTAGATATGAGACCACCCCGCAAAATAAAAGAGGTTCAGAGGCTAACTAGCCGGATAGCCGCCCTGAGCCGCTTCATGTCCAAGTTGACATATCGCTGCTTACCCTTTTTTAAAGCCATAAAAAAGAGTAAGGACTTCGAATGGACAGAAGAATGCCAGCTCGCCTTCGACGAGCAGAAAAGATACTTAGGTACCGCCCCAGTTTTAACTCGACCCGAGGAAGGGGACGTATTAAAGCTGTACCTCTCCGTGAATGACGAGGTGGCCAGCTCGGTACTAATCAAAGAAGTAGATCGGGTCCAACGACCCATCTACTATGTTAGTAAAATTTTGCAGGATGAAGAAACCAGGTACCCGGAGATCGAGAAATTAGCGTATGCGCTAATCATAGCACCTCGCAAGCTCCGTCCATATTTCTAGGCCTACACTATCATCGTCCTCACCAACAAACCTCTAAGGCAGATTCTGCTCAAAACCGAGGTGTCTGACAGATTGATGAAGTGGTCTATTGAACTAAGCGAGTACGATATCCGGTATGAACCTCGGACAACAATCAAAGCCCAAGCCTTGGCCGATTTTGTAGCAGAATGCACGTTCAGTACCAAGACCCCCGAGCTGGCCGAGCTCGAACAAATGACAGGAGCTTCAACTAGCGCGACACCAGTCCCGGATAGAGTAGGACTGACCTGGGACGAGGAGCCCTGGATTCTCCATGTTGATGACTCGTCCAACAAACAGGGAAGTGGTGCAGGACTGATTCTGTACGGCCCGAGCGAGGTGAAGCTGGAATATGCTCTTTGGTTCGGATTCACGACATCAAACAATGAGGTAGAGTACAAAGCATTGGTCACCGGGTTAACTCTAACAAGGGAAATGAAGGCAAAGCACCTCGTCATATGCAGCGACTCACAGCTAGTAGTCAACCAAGTCATTGGTGAGTACGAAGCCCGTGACCCCACTATGGCTGCTTACTTGGCCAAAGTTAGAGAGATCCTGCATGGCTTCGTCTCCTACTTCATCAGACAGATTCCGAGGTTCGAGAACGCTGAGACCAACGCTTTGTCCCGATTAGCCAGCACAAGCAGTAACACCATGCGGACCGTGTACATAGAGGACTTACC
>NW_010729088.1:1733357-1770114 GCF_000365185.1 Nelumbo nucifera | reverse complement strand
CATCCCAATTTGCGAACTAGAACAACAAGTTCGCCCCAGGCCCAAGCAAATGGGCCACCTCGAAGACAACTCACCTCAGGCAGAATCACCTCGGCACGTCACCAGTAGCTCGTCACAGGGTAGCTCGCTACGGGGTGGCTCGGCGTTCTACGGGAAGTTTCTCATCTGACAAAGTCGTACCTGTCAGACTGCTCCCGTGTCCCTCGTCTAATGGAGCAGCACCTGCCAGTTCAGAAGGTTGCGCCCCTGTCTCCTACCTGGCGGCGTCGTGCCTACAAGTTGTCTGTCTCCCGGCTGGCGGGACCATACCATGAAATGGTCACTGTAGCCCACCTGATCTCGGCCCTGACAGTAATGGTCAGCCGCTCCAAGGTATGACCTGATAGTGGATCGCCATAGTAGGGATTTGGGATCAACCCCACCGAACCTGTCAAACGCCAATATATAAGCACTTCGACCCCTCAGAGGCAAAGGTATCACATATTCACCACTCTCTAGCTCTCATCTTCTTGCGTAGTCATTCTCTTTCTCAGCTCCCTATCGAGTTCTAACTTAAGCATCGGAGAGTCCCCGCCGGATGTTCAACCCCAGGTCCCTTCGTCCTTCTCGCAGGTATCTCTTGCCCGTCGCCAGTTAGAAGCCTCATCACTTCCAACTAGGAGTGGCCGGATTGTACATCATCAAAAATAAAAATTAGAATCAGTAGGAATGGAATTTCATTCCCAAGGTAGGGGCATGAAATGACCATTCCCTCAAATAGGGAAATGCCATTTCAGCAGAAATAAAAATGGAATTTAGATTCCGCCCAATCAAAAAGTTGGAATCAAAATAGCCCATTCTAATTCTATTCCAGAACCCTATTCCCACGAACCAAGCGGGGCCTAAATTGTTTGTCATTATTTACTTAATTTGATTGTGATTAGAAAATGCATGACAAATAGTGAATTATAAGTAGAGCTGTCAATGGGTTGCATTTAGTTTGGGACAAGTTGTACTACTCCCAAATCGATTATTAATTTGTTCTATATGATAGATCTAAAACGATCCCATTTATTAATCAGGATAATTGGGCCTGGCTCAATTATACTTGATATTTATAATTATCTATGATAATAATAATTTAAATTTTATTTTCGATAATATAATCATAATAAAATGATCATATTGATAAACATAAAATATAAAATAAAATTACAACAATATCAGGAAACCTTTGTGATGAAGGCAGATTTGGCCCTCCAATGATATTGTGACACATGGCACCTCAGAACAACTAGGTGACACCCAGAACAACTTGCCTTAGCCAAGTTGATGGTGTCCCACCTGGCGGCCCTAGCGCGGCCTGGCATAGGCGCGGTCGGGCGGCCTGGCCTTGGCGCGACCTGGCGGCCTGGCCCTGGCGTGAGCTGGCAGCCTAGCACATGCACGACCTGGCAGCCTGGCACAGGCACTGACCTGGCAGCCTGGCCCAGGCGCGACCTGGCAGCCTAACACAGGCACGACCTGGCGGCCTGGCACAGGCACCGACCTGGCGGCCTGACCCAGGCTCGAGCTGGCAGCCTGGCACAGGCACGAGTTAATAGCCTAGCCCAGGCGTGGCCTGGCGACCTGGCCCAGGCGCGACCTGGCGGCCTGGCCCAGGCACGACTTGGCGGCTTGGCACAGGCGCCGACTTGGCGGCATGCGAGACGTGCTCACCGACAAATTCAGCATGCATATCCTAACATTCCCACGATCCTTAGAAGTTGGCCCACGTGTCGAACGATCTGGAGGGTGGTCAACATGCATGGCGGTTATCTCCAGGAGTCTTGAACCACTTAGACGATATCGCAGAAATCTCGGATATGGTGCGTGAAGCCCACGCCAAACAATGCCTATATAAAGGCACCAACCCCAGAGGCGAGCAAGTAAGCAAGTTCTAGCTCTCAGACTTTGTGATTTTTAGCTCGCAGTCTACTATGAGAGTATTGACTTAAGCATCGGAGCGACCTCGCCGGGTTAGCCACCCCGGGTCCTCTGACATTTGGTTCCTTGCAGGTCTCTAAAGAGCAACGAATCTCATCAATTCAGCTTGCCACCTGGTCAGCCCAACACCTCACAGGCAGCTCGGCACTTGGTCACCCCAGCACCTCACAGGCAGCTCGGCATCTGGTCATCCCGGCACCTCACAGGCAGTTCGGCCTAGTCATCTCGGCATCCAGGTCCTCATCCAGCAGCAAAAGTTCTCCACTTCAGCCTCTGAGTCATCGACCACTTGGAAGCAGACCAAATGACGAGGTACTTGGCCAAAAAACTGATACATGACCAAAAATTGATTCATCAATTGGCGCCGTTTGTGGGAAACGATACAAAAAGCTAAGTTCTCATCCTCCGAAAGGCTAAGTCCTCTTCTTCTAGAAAGCTAAGTTCTCACCTTTTAGAAACTGAAAGCTCTCACTTTCTAGTTTCCATTTTTTATGAACTCAAAGACTATGCAGGAAGTTGATGGCTAACAAACTAAGCAGCTCTAACAACTTTATTTCAACTTAGATAAAGCCTCATCAGTCCTCTTCGCGAGGTACTCTCTACAAAGATGAGCTCTTCGTGGCTTCCGCGGGAGTAGGCGACCAACGGACTGCATGGACGCCCCTGCCGATCGAGCCTTCCAAGGCTCCCGTGCGAGCTGGTGACCTAGAGTCAGTAGTGCTGCCCCTGTAAGTTGAGATCCTAGTAGCTTCTTGTAGGAGTCGTATCTCTAACGAGGCTGATGCAGCGCAGTCGTATCTCTAAGGCGCTGACCTAGCGGCCTAGACGCGGCCTAGCGTGGCCTGTCGGCCTAGCCCATATGCGGCCTAGAAGCCTGGCACATGCGCCGACCTGGCGGCCTGGCCCAGGCGTGACCTGGTGGCCTGGCCTAGGCGTGACCTGGTGGCCTGGCCCAGGCGTGACCTGGCGGCCAGGCCTAAGCGCGACCTAGCGGCATGGCACAGGCTCGACCTGGCGGCCTGGCATGAACGCCGACTTAGCGGCCTAGCCCAGGCGCGAACTGGCGAACTGATAAAAGACTTCGGCACCACATAAGACCCAGTCGCCTCTTCGGCATGGGCAAAATCAAAGATCAAGGAGAGTGGACTATGAGTCGCTCCCAGAGCCTAAGGGCTAAAATACCACATAAGACCAGTCGCTCTTCGGCATGGGCAAAATCAAGGAGCGGACTACGAGTCACTCCCAGAGCCTAAGGGCCAAAATACCGAACTAGCGAAGACCTCCTCACCATATAAGACCCAGTCGCCTCTTCGGCATGGGCAAAATCAAGGAGCGGACTGCGAGTCACTCCCAGAGCCTAAGGAATTGAATCGGCACTTACGAGCTCATCAAATTATTCATTCCGGGCCAAAAGGAGAAATCTACTCCCTTCGCCGAGTTACTTTCGGCTCGGGAGTGGGGGGCAAATGATGAGGGCAGATTTGGCCCTCCAATGATATTGTGACACATGGCACCTCAGAACAACTAGGTGACACCCGGAACCACTTTGAAAACAACTTGCCTTAGCCAAGTTGATGGTGTCCCACCTGGCAGCCCAGGCGTGGCCTGGCACAGGCGCGGCCTGGCTCAAGCGCGACCTGGCAGCCTAGCACAGGCACGACCTTGCAGCCTGGCACAGGCACCGACCTGGCGGCCTGGCCCAAGCGCGACCTGGCAGCCTAACACATGCACGACCTGGCGGCTTGGCTCAAGCACCGACTTGGTGGCCTGGCCCAGGCGTGAGGTGGCAGCCTGGCACAGGCATGAGCTGGCAGCCTGACCCAGGCGCGACCTGGCGGCCTAGCCCAGGCGCGACTTGGCAGCCTGGCACAGGCGCCGACCTGGCAACCTGCGAGACGTGCTCACCGACAAATTCGGCATGCATATCCTAACATTCCCACAATCCTTGGAAGTTGGCCCACGTGCCGAACGATCTGGAGGGTGGTCAACGTGCATGGCGATTACCTCCAGGAATCTCGAATCACTTAGACGACCTCGCAGAAATCTCGGATATGGTGCGTGAAGCCCACGTCAAACAATGCCTATATAAAGGCACCAACCCCAGAGGCGAGCAAGTAAGCAAGTTCTAGCTCTCAGACTTTGTGATTTTTAGCTCGCAGTCTACTATGAGAGTACTGACTTAAGCATCAGAGCGACCTCGCCGGGTTAGCCACCCCGGGTCCTCTAACATTTGGTTCCTTGCAAGTTTCTAAAGAGCAACGAAGCTCATCAATTCAGCTCACCACCAAGCAGCTCGACACCCCACAGGTAGCTCAGCATCTGGTTAGCCCGACACCTCACAGGCAATTCGGCCTGGTCAGCTCAGCATCCAAATCCTCATCCAGCAAAAATTCTCTACTCCGGCCTCTGAATCATCGGCCACTTGAAAACAGACCAAATGACGAGGTACTTACCCAAAAAACTGATACATGACCAAAAATTGATTCATCACTTTGCATACTATTAAGTATTAACTAGATCATTCGGGTTTATCAGTTCCGAACCGTATGAACCAGCCCAACTCCATAATTAATTGGGACAAACCATAAAATCAGAACCGACATAATAAGTTCAGTCTGTTTGATTCTATCTGATGTCGGATAGATCCGACCCATTGACATCCCTTATAAGTTATGTGTAAATTAGAAAAATACAAAATACTAAAATGGCTGTTAGAAATCTTAAATAGTTGGGCCACCCTTACTGGATGTGGTGGGCATTTTGATAAATCCACCTGATTTTAACTGTAGCTGAGTTGACATGTATTTAGGAGAATCAGGCATGAATAGACTCTTGGCCACGTGTCAAATCATGAATTTGTGGGGATGTCCATGCAACATTGCTTGTTTCACTTTTCTTGTTGACCCTTTCTTAATTGATTTAGAATTATTCTTTACCAATGTAATGTTCCTTTTAATAAAAACCATTGTTTTAAGGGGGTGTTCGGCTGGCGGTTGCTTTTTGTTTTCAAAAAACAAAACCAAACACCCCTTTAACTGTTTAACTCCATTTACACCTTTTCTAGTTAGCATTGATTGGTTCAACCTTCTGTGTCAACATTTTGAACTATTCTTATCGTTATTACACTTTTGGAAGGGAGTTCCATAATTTGAAGAACTCAAAAGTCATGACGTGTACTTGTACGTATTGACTATTGAGACTAACTCAGCTTAATCCACGGTTCTTAAAGGTTCAATTTTGGCTTCATAGTGTGACATTTTTTTTTTCTGCACCGGACTCTAAATAAAAATCGTCTTTTGCATACCTTGTTGCAAGTATCAATGGATCAGATTTGGTCCAATCCGATTCGGTCCAATATGAAATCATTATAGATGGATAAGGTTCAATTTGATTTAATAAATATTCTAGACCATTTTCGATCAGTCCAATTCAATCTTTAAATCGCTTAATCTGTTTAAATTGGTTTTAATTTAAAGGATAAAATTTTTAAACTACCTTTATGATTTAGCGAATTGATTAAGTGTACCCTTACTGTTTGAAAATTGACTAATGTTATCCCTATTGTGCCTGACAATTGATTAATATTTCCCTTACCATTAACACCCCTTAATTTCCCGTAAACAAAAAGATAAAGAACTATTTTGCCCTTTAGATATGTTTCTCTCTCGACCCTTATTCCTCTCTTCTTTTCCCATCGTTATTGCATTCACGGACAGAGTAACAGAACACACAGGAAATTCGCCGCAGTTTTACTGTGTGTTTTGGGCAGACCAAGCAATGGAGAGCAGCGGCAGATCTGCCGGCTTTCGGAGAGCTTCAACAAGACAAACAGGGGAAATCTGCCACTGCTCAATCTACCACTTGGTCCGACCAAAACGCATAGGAAAAAAAAGAGAAGGGCAGATTCGTTGCTGTTCTCCGCTGGTAGTTGCTGTTGTTGTTGGTGTTTTTAGTGAGCATGTTGCCACAATCTCCATTTCTACAGAAGAAGAAGAAGAAGAAGAAGAAGAAAGGGCATTTCTCATGTATTGTGGTTCTAGTTGATCCGTTGTCAAGCTTTTGTTTTCCGATCTTGATTGAAGCATCGATTCAGGTAAACAAAACACCCTCCTTAGGTCTTCTTAATCTTGCGAACCCTCCTTCTCATGTTGATACATTGATGCAGATGCCAATGCCGGTGCAAGAGATAACCAACCTCGAGCCCCCTCTCTCTCCCTCTCAAGCTGATACCAGAATCGTCTCTCCAAAATGAAAAGGGTATATTTGAACATAAAAGGGTAAATTGGGTATTTTTGAAGTTATAACAATCACGTGATGGCACATGTGAGCAGTTTGTGATGGAACATTAACAGTAAGAGAAATATTAATTAATTGTCAGAAACAGTAGGAGTAGCATTAGTCAATTTTCAAACAGTAAGGGTACACTTAGTCAATTTGCTAAACCATAAGGGTAGTTTAAGATATTTATCCTATTTTAAATTGGCTCCAATCCAAACTGGATCCATTGACACATGTATTTTTCTCTTCTATCAATGGATTGGATATTGGTCCAATCTAACCCATTCCAATATAAATTCATTATAGATGGACTAGGTCCAATCCAATAAATACTTTGGACCATCAAGTCTGGATTGGTCCATTTCAATATGTCTTATTGGTTTATCCAATCCACCCAAATTGATTTTGATTTGGACTATGCCCAATCCAAAACCGGTCCATTGACATCCCTTCTTGCAAGGTGATTCTATAATTGGCCAGTGAACAAGGTATTGATAGGAAATCTTCTTTTTAACGAATTAATTATTTCCTTTTTAGTGGAAAAAAGTTTTTGACAAATTTAGGGGGTGTTCTTTTTCTGGATTTTGAAAGGAGGAAAAGTTGGTCAATGGGATTTTGATTCCCATTGACCAAAAATCCCATGTTCTTTTTTCAAATTTATATGAGGACCAGGGAAAGTTTATTTTCCCAAGCAAGTGATACCCATCTCCTACGTGGGTAAATAACTTTTCCACTTTGAGGGAAGTTGCCAACACTTGAAATGGACAAAAGTGCCCCTTATAATAATGGGTTTTTATGGATAGAATGGTCATTGCCTTATTTACATGGGAAATAAAAGAACATGGGTAAATGCACTTACTCGGGTAAATCTTTCCCGGGAAACAATTACCTAGGTAAGTGCACTTACCTAGGTAAATAACTTACCGAACTGAATAACCATCTTATTGTTTTGCCTTAGTGAAAATATAAACAGCTAATTAAAGTGACTGAACTGAATAACCATCTTATTGTTTTGCCTTTTAATGGATTGTTAGAAGAAACCGGTATGTGCACAAACTGGTTTAAAAAGATGCATATGTTACATTCAGTTTTTTATTTAACTGAATTGGATGTGGGCGAGCTTAACTTAAATAATTTCATATTTATTTTTTAAATTCATAAAAACCACAAAATTCTAAAGAGGTTGGAAAGCAATATGAGGAACCTGATGTGGACAATTGCATTTTAGAATATAGTATAGATCTATTTCTTTGTCACGCTTTCTCACGTTTGATATGCGTGGAATTCCAAAGCTTAGTTTGTCACTTATTGGGAGAAAATGTATGATCCTTTTTTTTTTTAAAAAAAAGGGGAACCTTAGGTTTAATTGTTTAAGAGAGTTCATGAATTCTTATGCTCCTTTTAATTCCTTTTTTTTTTCAGTAAGAATAAACAAATATCAATTCCCTGTTTAAAAGGAGCGAAGTAACCCTAGGGTTTAAAATGGTATTATCAAAGGAAAGGTGAAATGAGTGTGATAGATCCCCTACCCACAATAATAGGGGCATAAATATATTAAATTCGAACCCAATTAAAAAATTTGATATCCGAATTCAATTTGATATATGATGGATATTGAAAATTAATATTTAAATTTGAATTTGATTTGATTCCAATTCGATCAATTAATTATTTTATATAATTAATAAATATATAAATTATTTATTTAATTTAACTATTATATATATAAATTATATAAAGCATTTAAATATTTTATATGTTATATATAAGAATTAAATAATCGGTCAAATTCAGATATTTATCGAATCGAATGAAATCATATCTGAATTCGAATCCGATTATCTAACCAGTATGAATAAGATATCTGAATTCAACTAATTACAATATCAAATTATCCAAATTTGATTTGATTATATTAAATCTCAAATTCAAAATCGGATTTTCAAATACCATTACCATTAACACCCCTACACAACAACCCTAGTCACACATCACTACAGCACTTTTAGAACATCTCACTTATTTACATATTACCATTCTTCCAAAAGCCTGGGAAAAGAAAAATCAATAAGTCAAGCCCTGGTAAATGAATCTCTTAACAATTTAGACATTGATCATCAGTATTTAATGCCATTACCCATGTTGGTCCAAGCTAGATATCTGATGTTTTGTAGGGGGTAGACTGAATGCGGTTTAACTTTTGACTTTTTCTTTTTCTTTTGATCAACATCTGTACATGAAAAAAATGAATTGTTAAAGCGACTAGTTTATATTGACCAGGATTTCTCTACTTGCAAATTGAATAAGTTCTCTTTAAGCCACATGTTCTTGAGGCGATTTTTTAAAAAAAGAAAACAAAAAATCTAGGCCAGAGTGTGCAAAAGGAAGAATTCTATCTTCTTTTGCTCCATGATGATAATAGATCATTAGTTGAAACCAGGTTACGTATGAGAGAGAAGCTTTTTACAGGGATGAATCGAGTTATACATCAGCCAATCGTTGAGGAACATTGGATCATGGAGGTTGTTCCATATTTTTTTTTGAACTTATCATACTGTTTTTGAATCCTAATCTGTTTCTATGCAAGCTTTTAAGACCCATACCCAGAAACAGTTATTACAAGTCATAGGGCTAGCATAGGTCTGAATTCAAATTCGAATCTAATATGTGGCTCAAGTGAAAAGCTTATTGCTTTGTCTTTTTATGGACACATTTTTAATATGTTGTGGGCTCTTTATGACTGAAGCTGAAGTTTGATAGATAACTATCTCCTTTCATATTTATTATTTAATTTATAAAAGGACAAAGCAATAAGTTGTTCAGTGCAGAAACTTCAGCCAAACAGAACCTTTTCAATCTGAATATTGATTGCATCTTTAATAAAGAGCCTTGGATTCAAATCCCTCAAAAGTTAATTTTTAGGGTATATAACAGATTGTTACCTTGCACTTTTGGGGTAGTGGCAATTACCTCCTGAAATTTTAGATTTCGACAAAGACCCCTTTTGAAAAAAATTCTCATGTGGTTGTTTAATTTTTTTTAAATCTCTAAATTACCCTTTCCAATGCTTTTTAGTGTTTTCCTTTCAATTTCCATTTGTTACTGGTTCAATTAATTGCATATTGTGTTTGTTGCAAATCTAAGTTTTCATAAAAGTTTCTTGATTTTTTTTATTGTAATTTTCATTTTATAGAAGTTTCTTGGGAGGATATTTTGGTAAATTAACTTCTTCTCTCACTCAACTTGACGGAGATTCGATGGAGAGGGGGTCTTTGTTGCAAATGAAAGTTTAGGGAGTAATTGCCACTACACCTAACGAACAGGATAATAATCTGTAATTTATCCTTATTTTTAAATCATTTTATTTATGATATACAATATCAAAATCATTTTTAGTTGACTTTATTAGTATTGTTTTTTTAGTTTATTTTTTTGAAGGGTATGTAATGTCTGAATGGGATCCAAATCCGATATTAAAGTCTTAACCCAGCAGATAAGATTAGGTTTCAATTGCCAATCGAAATAATAAAAGCTGAATTCGGATCTAGGCATACCCAGTTGGAATCCGATCCGTTTGCAGCCCTAAACTAAGCACCCTAATTTTGCTACGTATTGTACAGACAGAATTCTCTTACAGGACGGATTCAGCAAATATCAAGTAAAATTAGCTCGTACAAGGGTGGACGAACGTCTATAATTAGTTTGGAGAAAAGATGCATGGTTCATGTTTGACTGACCTGAACCCAGAATCTGGCTGGATTGGATGATTGGGTAATTGGGTTTCCTTAAAAAAAAAAAAAAAAAGAAAAAACCTAAAATGATTAGTTGCAATCCAACTTCCCATGCTGATCAGTTAGTTATTACTTATTAGCCATGAATGCCCTTTCCTCTGTTTGTGGGACTGTCGGTATAAGTAACCCAAATTCATATCTTCTCCAGCTGTTAAAATTGGATGAGTCACAAACCAAAACTTTGAGCCAATCAACTGAGGTAAGGTTAGATGGTTCCAACCAATTGGACCTTTGAATCTCTTTGCCATGTATTTATTTACGATTAAAGTGGGGGCACTTTGATTGGAAAATTGAGGACTATTGGATGTGATATTGTTGGTATGCATTCACTGTACATGCAAATGCAAGCTGGACTAGAAAAAGAGGAGGAGAGAATTAAAAAACAAGCAAAATAGAACAAGCCAAAGCCCAGAGGGGGTGAGTTTTGGTAGCTTGAGATGTGAAAAGGTAAAAGAGGAGAGATAAAAAAGAGAGATTCCTAATTCCTAATCCTGTGGATTGCAATCTTTCTTCCTCAACCAATTAGGGAGTGTTTGGTGAGTAAGGCACCGAAAAGGGTGGGGGATGTGTGTATATCCACTTTCAAAGCTCTATTGACTGCACACAGAAAAAGCTATTTAAATCTCTACCAAGAAAGAAATAACTCAATAAACATTTAAATGGGGTTACAGATATATCTACTACTACCACTACGGCACTACCAGCCCAGCTTGTTGAAAAGGATAGATATCTCCTTAGCTTCCTGCCACACCGGCCACTCACTCATTCGGTACACACGGAAACACCATAAAGGAAATGCCTTTTCTTTTCCTTTATTATATATGAGAGAGAGGAAAAAAAGACAGAGAGAGCTTCAGAGTATGGGCTGAGAGAAAGGAAAGGAATCTCTTGTGTAAATCTTCTATCATCAGAAATGAGGTGAGCAGTTTGTATTCAGACCATCAATCAGTAAATTAAAATGGAAAAAAAACCCAGTGTTCTGTTCTTTTGTTTTTGTTTTTTTTTTTTTTTGTTTTATGTCTCCATGTTCATCAGGTCTGATGTTTTTCCCTACTTTTTTAGTAGAGCTGATTTAATATGTGTTTCAGATCTTCACGCAGTTATTGGGTTATCCTAAAGCTTCTGCTTCTTCTCTTCTTTTTGTTTCGTCTTCGTTTGAAAAATCATGGTTTTAAGTGTTAACAGATTGGTCTTCTTTTTTTTTTTTTTTCTTTATTTCATTTTTTCTCGATCAGACTGTAGAATTAAAGTTATGGGTGGTGAACATGCTAATTGTATTGTGTATTCCTCATTAACGATTGACGATGTTGCATATAGATATGGCGAAACTGCTGGTTGATGTCTTATTCATTTCTTTCTTCGTTAGAATTAATTTTCCCTTTATATTATTATTCTACTTCTGTTAGAGGAGGAAAGGTGATCTTTTAGCAATTCTGTTCTGATTATAGATCAGTATTTTCGTTTTCTGATCAAGCTTTGGTTGTTTTTCAATATGGTAGATGGAACTAAGAAAATTGATGAAGATGCCAAAGTTAGTAGTCTCATTGCTTCGTTCATAGATTTAATATTTAGGGAGAGGTGTCCCTCTTGGAAGCTCTGGTTCGGTTTTCTTTTACCAATGAGATTTAATAAGGTAAAGTGGTATTTGTTTGATACAACGGCTTTCTAGTTTCAAGCAACCCTTAGGAGCACCAACCATAGGTATACCTAGCTATCTCTGTTAAGAGTCCCTGGAGGTTGAATCCATCATGTAGCTGTATTTCAAGATGTTCTCAGTGGTCGCTCATATATAATTCCAAGTTAGTGAAACTAAAGCGTTGGTAATACTAGCTCTCTTTTAAAATGGGTCAGAGAGAGAAACTTCAGCAACAATGGGAATTCAGGAGGAGAGGTAGCCAGTTTGATTCTTCGGACAATGAAGCCGTGTCAAATTCTAGTGATGAGCCACTTATCAAGAAGCATAGATTGATTTCTGATTGGATTCCACCCAAAATCAATGAAGTAGGCAGTTTTAGTGGATTTCAGCCAAAGGGAAGATATACTTCTGGTACAGCTATTCATTTTAAATCTGAGAAAGCTAATAAAATGAGGACTGGGTCTAGCAAGAAAGGAGATGACCCAGTATACAGGGAGGCTAAGGGAAGACCCTCCTACGAGGAAGATGATTGCAAGAACAACTGTGATGTGCAAGATGATGCCACACTGAATGATACTCGCATCTTAATGAAGTCCATATTGGAGGAGCTGAAGGTTGCCAGAGAGAATTTGTTTGTATGGATGAGAGAAGAGATGCACAAAGTCATGGTTGATGATGACGATGCTCCAGTGCCAAATGCCAGAGCAGGGAATCATCAACAGGAGATGATCAAGGAGCAATCTCTGAAAAGCTTTGAGTCAGAATCAGATGTCCAGTATTACAGTGGGAAAGCTTTGATGGGTTCTGTAAAGCGAAAAAGAACTGTCAAACCTCATAAAGGACATCAGGTCCCTGAAGATCAAGACTTCCACAAAGCCATTGGATCTGTTGATGCAATCAAGACAAAAAGAGAAAGGTTTACATCATCTGCTGAAGGGATCTTGATATTGTCTGGTTCTTCTGATCAGGATGGTTACAAGAATTCGGCTCTAGAACATGCTATGCCTGAGACATGTGTTGAAAATCAGAGGTTTGAATCTTCTTCATGTAACTATTCTCAACCAAGAGTGATTGGGGATAAAATTGCTACAAATACTGGAAATGCTAGTGAAACACCACTCAATTCAAGCATGCAGCCTAGAGGTTTATTGGGATTCCAGCAAGAAGATTTTGGACATTTTGTTCATATAGATTCTCAAGATTTTGGTTACATTGACCAAAACAAGTTAAATCTGGCTTCAAGATTTGGAGCTGGGTTTCCTATTCCACTTCATCATGATCTAGATGGAGCTTTCAAGACAGACGCTCAACCCATGCAAACTCCATCTCATGTTCACAACGACATATCAGATATGAGCATGAATGGAGGAAGTATGAGAAACCATGGTGTATCAGGACTTTGCATGCATAACAATCTTCGCAGTCATTTGAACTGTGATGCTGATGCTGATGCATTGACTCAAGGCTATCTGGTCCCCAGATCTCAAAGAGAGTTTGGTTATACATGAAGTAGAGTGCTAGAAGTCAATTTCTAGTTATTGATCCTACAGGACTTACTCCCTTCTACAATTAGATTACAAAAAGAGCTCCTCTTCATTATTGTGGCGTATGGCCAATTTCAAAGAAGGGATGGTAAAGAACAAGAACATTATTGCATTGTCTAATGACAGGATCAATATCTTGGGATTGGGAGTAGACTCTCATTTTGTGAAAGGTATTGGGGATGAATGGTTTGATCTACTTTTCATGTTAAATGTCTTTCCCTTCTACTTATTTTCTCACTCATGGACTGTAAAGTATCTTTTGTGATTCACTGAAACAACCACCTTTTGTATTCTTTAAGATTCTTGTTTCTTTATAGCTTTTGGCCCTCTTCCATTTACCATTATTGAGTATCATTCTTGTTTATAGTCATTCCCAATGGTACAAAAGTATTGGAACTTAAGTACCAACCTTAAATTAATGTCATTCAACCAAACAAAAAAACTTAAATTAATTTTACTAGCTAGATGAGTATTTCATTTCAATCTTTGCTATATGCTTCTATCATCTCCTTTGAATCTTATCATGGGTCGCATGCTGTAAAGTTTCTGGAGGAAGCAACTATAATTTGGTTTAATAGGGAGGAAATCAACTTAGGCTTTGTGTCATTTAACAGTTTACATATTGGAGGGCTATTTGTGTTTATACGTGGATAGTCAGCCACTTGTATGGCATCTACTTTTTGTTGTTGAGTGTCTGAAGCTAAATCCACAAGCTTTGGATCTGCTGTTAATGGGTTACAAACTTTGTTATGCCTTATCCTTCATCCACTCGGCAAAACATTTTCATCGTACATCAGGACTCGGTTCTGTTTCTGATACGACTTTAACCATTTAGGGAAATATTATCTCTATTCCTATTTGCAGTTCCAATGTACAAAAGCCTCCCATATTCATTGGGAGGTTAAAGCGTGCAAGCAGATGCTTCAGCTAATTGAGTTGCAGAGCAATATCATTTTTTTTTTAGAAAAGGTAAAGTCCATTCTATTTAATGACCCTTGTATCTTTTTCTGAGTGCCAACAGTCACTCTCTTTCCCTTTTTGCCATTGAAATATAGGAAAATGTTAATATCTCTTTCCTTACTTTCTTTCATCCTCACTTTCTTATGGCTCTGTATTTGCATGATAAACTGCCTGAAAATCTGTACTTTGATAGCAATTTGCAATTAGAATAGCTTTTTATCATTGTCAGAATATGCAGCTTTGTAGCTAACTTGTCAAGTGTCACCTTTGCATTTAATGTTCTCACAGATCCTCCACCTCCACTGAGTTAGAACTGACTGTTGATACCAACTATCTTGTTTAGACATAACAGATCTGAGTTCCTGTTGAAGTGACAGGAAGAGAGAAATCCATACATTATAATCACATGACTCTCTTCTCTTGACTAGTTTTGCTTTGGCATATGATGCCATGTATTCAATCCAGTTGTAGAAAAGAGATCGTTCCCTGCTCCTATCTTTGATCTGAAAAATAGAAGTTTCAAAATTCAATGGTTGCCTATCTGGATGAACCCTCTAATACTGTATTACAAACATCCACCACCTTTGTGGTCCATCTCTTATTAGCTGCAAGATTAGAAATTTCAATTCAACTAAATCTTGATTAATAAGATTAACAGTGTCAAATCAACTAAATACTGATTCTAATTTTGTGTCAGTAGATTGGTTCATGAATCCATATATCCACCAAAATATAAATCTGTATGTTTGAAATTCGACCCTCTCTTGATTCATGGCTACCTATAGATTATTGTAGATGTAATGTGCTTTGAGAATCCATTATGAGGGTGCTGACCAATATTAATATTTTTATTTTTTTCTTGTTTCAAGAAAATGTAACGTCAGAAAAAGAAAAATAGGGAAAATATATGATACTGGAAATGCATGGTACCAGAAGAGCTTTGACCAATCAAATCAACCCTGTGAATTGTCATGAATACAACCTGGTTGGTCGCCTCTTTTATGATACCAGTCGATTGGTTGTAAGTTTTTCCGATATCATGTCTTTCTGGTATCATAGTCGAATAGACATTCTTGGATGCATGTTTTTCCAAAATAAAGGAAAATCATTTTTAGTTTAATTCAGGAAAACACCCCGTCTCTCTGAAACAAAGAGATGGATATTTCTTAAAAAGTTTTCATATCCAAGCAGCAGCTGACATGGGCTACTATTTTGTGGAGTTCGGACTGCTTACAGAGCACACCTGACACCGACCTCACAACATGTTTCAGCCATGCATTGGGAATATCTTCTTATGAATAAAAATTTATAAACATGTTCTAGATGCATGGCTGGAATATGCTGTGAGATTGATGTGAAACGCACTCTGTGAGGAGAAATGCCACGTTACCATAAGAGTGGGGTAAAATAGTAATTGCCCCTTATTTTCTTTTGACCAAAAAATGGACATAAGCGTGAATGGGTCAACGTGTCAGACCCAAAAACACTCTAAACAGCATAGATTGTTGGTCCCCAACAGCCATAACTTATCCCCAAAATATCTTATACACATCTTACAAGTCCTAGTCACTGCTTTAAAGCTCCCATAGATCGTACCAACCCACATTAAATGGACTAGGGTTCAAAACATAAATAAAAAAATAAAAATAAGAAAGGTGAACAGTGAATTGATATTCATTCCATCAGAAACTCTATCCAAATATGACATGCTTTATGAGACATAAAATTAAGCCACAACAGGAGGTCGTGTTTTTGAATTCAGAAATATAAAAATACATTTTTAGTTTCCGTTATGAAAAAAGAATATTACACAATCAGAAAAGGAGATTTTATTTAATTTTTTTTTTCAAATGAACAATGAGACCCACATTCCTGAAATCATCAAAAAAAAAAAAAGGAAAGAATACAAATTCAACGTTGGAGAATCCGTGATAAAGACTAGCACTTGGGTCCAAAAACTTCTACCTGAAAATAAATAAATAAATAAAGTCGTAGTGGTGAAACAATTAAGTGGAGGGAGCAAAACAGTAGTGGGCCGGGGTAGTTGAAACCCATAACCCGATAAATTTGATGCACAGCCATAAAAGTCAATTCAACAGTGGTTCACTCTTCACAGCATCAAATCCACTCTCATCAATTGGCATTAGATTAGGGCTGGCACAAATGTTATGTGGGAAGCACTTGTTTGTTTGTTTGTATGACTGAAACGATCTGAATGGAGTTGGATAACTTTGGTTGTTGGCCCCAAACAGTCTGTGCTGTTTAAAGAATTTATGAGTTGGGCGGCTTCATTTATTCACGCCCATGTCTTTCTTTTTGGTTAAAATAAAATAGGAGCCAATTACTAATTTACCCATTCTCAGTATGAAACTGATGCCCACAATAAACTAGGATCTGCCATCTATGAGATGTGTGGTATCAGATCATGTTGGTCGGTTGTCAGATAATCCGGACTGATCTGAATGACATAGAAGAAAAAGGATGAAAGCTCTAACTGGGCCGGGCCCACCTACTTGGGCATCTCTCCTTGTTAGCTGGCGAGATAGCGATGGCGTCCTTAACTTTTTATTCCAACTTAGTAAATATAAAAATTAAAATTGGAGATGCGGGGTATCGATCCCCGTACCTCTCGCATGCTAAGCGAGCGCTCTACCATCTGAGCTACATCCCCATTGCGTTATATAATTCGACGTTATTATATAAGTATTTCTAAATAATTTTTTTTCCTGATATGGTAAAATGTCGAGTTGAGTGGCCCAAATCGAGTATGATCGAAGATGTAACGATGGATGATATTCCATTCTCTCTCATGAGAATGGGAAGGGCGTATATCCCAATTCCATCTCTTTTATCTCCCATAAAACATAAGAGTGTAGACTCGGCAAAAAGGTTGACCCAACCCAATCCGAAAAAACAAGGTTAGGGTCTGATATTTAGCTACCCGAAAGTGAAAATGACCCAACCCGAAAAAACTGGGTTGGGTCATGAGTTAACCCACTGACCTGATTGTCAAGTCTAATTGGAATTATTTATGCATTGTTAGAAGTTTTCACTCTTTAATTTTTTCTATTTAGCTTTTACTTTTTATTGTTTACTCTTTAGATTGTTAAATGTTCAAATTTTTTATTTTATATTTAAAATTTTAAGGTTAATTCTTTTAATTTTGACATTTTTCATATAATTTTTGTTTATTTTTTTAAATTTCAATTATTTTTTGGATGACCCGAATTGACCCATGAATCAACCCTAACCCAAACATTTAGGATTAGGATCTAGCATTTGACAACCCAATCCAAAATTCAATCCGACCCCAAAGTACCTTACCACCCAACTGCCAGGTCTATAAGAGTGGTTTCATGTGGGGTGTTGCTTAACAATCGTTGCCTTGTTACTCTTATAAGAAGAGGATCCAACTTATAATGTATAATAGATGAGGTAATCACCCAATAAACGATTTCAAAAAGAGGTCTTACGTAAGCACATATGGCATTTATGAGGTTTCCTATGCCAACAATAATTATCCGAGTAGTAGGAAATTGTCTAGTACTAAAATGAATAGAGATTGTCTAATTATATTTCGCTTATTCTTTTGGATGATAATTATATATTTATTAGAACCTGATGTAACCGTTTATTGTAACGTACCAATTTTTTATTTTTTTGGCTAAATACCTCATCATTTGACCTGTTCCCAGGAGAGGATGGTGGAGCTCCCTGGTGGTGAACTGTTTGGGGGAGAGCTATGCCGAGCTGCCCGCGTTATACCGAGCTGGGGAGAGCTATGCCAAGCTCCTTGATGGCGAACTGCCCGGGGGAGAGCTATGCTGAGCTCCCTGGTGGTGAGCTACCTTGGAGGACTCGTCATTTGACCTGCTCCTACGCGGCTTGTAACTCAGAGGATGGTGGAGCTCCCTGGTGTAGCGCGACCCGACTGCCCTCTGCATGAGGTGATATCCTCTCCTTTGTAGGCAGCGGGAGCTGAGGGACCTGCAAGAACTCCATCTTTTCCTCCTCTTTGTAGGTGGTGGGAGCTGAGAAACCTGCGAGAACTCCATCTTTCCTCCTCTTGGTAAGCGGCGGGAGCATGAGGAACCTGCGAGAACTCCATCTTTCCTCCTCTTTGTAGGCGGCGGGAGCTTGAGGAACCTGCGAGAACTGAACCAGGGGGCCCGGGGGTATTTACTCGGCGGGGACTATCCGATGCCTAAGTTAGCACTCTGATTGTAGAGGGCTTGAAGATGATATTAGAAGAATGAGAGACCTAGAGAGCAGGGATTATCTCCATTTTTTCATTCTCCCATCCTTGGCTTTGGGGTCGGAGTCCTTATATAGCGGTGCCCAATCACATCAAGCGTAACCACCACTGCCCTAGCCATTACTGCTAGGACTGAAGTGGCAGGTGCAGGTTGCTGCTGCAGAGTACGGACTCATCAGGCGTGCCATGCTTTTCAGAGACGGCAGGCACGATGCCGCCTGGCAAGAGATGTGGGCGCTGCCACCAGATCTGTCAGGTACGGTTGTCAGGCAGGAGATCTTCATGCGATATGCCAAACTGCTCTTCTGTACCGAGCTACCCTGCAAGTGGCGAGTTGCCTATGGCGACGAGCTCCCTGGTGGCTACTTGGTGACAAGCTTCCTAGTAGTGAGCCACCTTGATGAGTTGCTGAGTGCACTGCCTTGGTGGCGAGCTCCTTGGAGAGCTGCCTAGCTCCTTGGTGAGCTGCCGAGCTCCTTGGAGAGCTGCCAAGCTCCTTGGCGAACTCCTTGGAGAGCTGCCTAGCTCCTTGGTGGCGAGCTCCTTGGTGAACTACCGAGCTCCTTGGCGAGCTCCTTGGTGGCGAGCTCTTTGGAGAGTTACCGAGCTCCTTGGAGAGCTGCCTAGCTCTTTGGTGGCAAGCTCCTTGGAGAGTTGCCAAGCTCCTTGGTGGCGAGCTCCTTGGAGAGCTGCCTAGCTCCTTGGTGGCGAGCTCCTTGGTGAGCTGCCGTGAGGTGCCAGGTGTCATAATTATATTGTAGGGCCAAATCTGCCCTCATCAGAACCTTTTGTAAATCCGAAGTCTTTTTTAATCAGTCTCCATTATAAGTTGAAAAGGATGCTTGTTAATCCTGCACATGAAATTGGTGGATCACCCCACTATCGATTTAAGACTTCCAATTGGCATTGGGAGATCTCAAAGAGAATTAGTGAGTGTTTGGCATTGATGTCATTTTTTTGAAAAGATGGCGCCATGTAGGCATTACAGCTCGTTATTGCCAGCGGTGTAATGATGTGGCATCAATGTGGCAACATCTTGGACGTTGGATAATATGATCAATGCTGAAAACAGTTCTATAACACTAGTACTAAACAAAATCAGTATTATTTTCCCAAAAAACAGCCTATGTGATAGCACCACTTCCAAAAAAAAACGGTGCTTACAATTCACACATGCCCAGCACCATTTTTATAAGAAAACAGTGTGATATTCCCATCACCAATGCCAAACACTTATTATGTCGCCTAATTGACAAGATGGCAATTAAAACAAATTGTTGGGGTGATCTTTATCTTAATCATGCTCAAAAGGAATATAACTAAATGACCATCATTCTTGCATACACCTTATCATGCTTCTTAATTCCTAAGCAAATTCGCAATGAGATGGTTGAGCTATAGAGAAGATTTTGGTGGGATGGTGGCAATTCCAATAAAAAATCAATTGGTTCAAGTGGAATTTTGTTAAGAAAAATAAGTTAGCTAGTGGATTGGGTTTTAAAGACCCTCACTGTTTAAATCTTGCTTTACTTGCAAAGCTACTGGTATGAAAACTGTGCACTCATGATGATAGTTTATGCGCTAGAACTATTAAAGCCAATTACGTAAAACACAAAAGTTTCGTCCATTCTGAAATCCCAAGTGATGGATCATGGGGTTGGCATAGTTTATTGGCTAGGAGAGATATTCCTATTATTGGGCTCTATTTGGTTGTATGCATGGTTTTCAAAACTGGATCGGATTGGACAGTTGGACCGGAAAACCGGGAACCAGTCAGGTGATTGGTTCTGTTTTACCCAAGAACTGTTATTTCGTAAAAAACTAATAATTTGATCAGCAAACTGCTGATGTGGGCGGTCAAACCGTCCAATAGTTTTGACCATTTTTTTATTTTTTGTCAGAATGGGCCATCCATTCAGTTTGAATGGTTAGACCATTTGACCCGGAAATCGAACCCATGACCAGTTCGTTATCCAATTCGGTTTTAAAAACCTTGGATGTATGTGGAAATTAAAACCGGTTCATTTTGAAAATTTACACCTACCTTGTTTGGTTGTCAAGGTGTGAATTAGGGTTGCAAATCGGGTTGGCCCGAGTTAACAGTCTACACTGTCTCGGGCTCGAGCTTCGGGTTGGGCCTATTGAAAATTTGACAAAATCCCAACCCTAACCCGAAAAAGTTGCACCCCTAGTGTGAATTCAGTGAGATGGTGCAGAAGAGGAGAAGACGATCTACAGAGGAAGAGGGAAGAAGAGGAAGAAGAAGAAGAAAAAGGAGGAATTGAAGAGAGAAAGAGAGACATATCAAACAAAGCCGGAGGGGCCGCTGCAACTGCTAGACTCGGTTGGATGACCCAAAAAAAGCAGAACAAAATCCAAACAACCTACCATTTCATACCAGACGCATTCTCTTGACCTCTCCATTGTGTCTCACCTCGCCACCAAACCAAACCCTTGAAAGTAAAAACTACAAAACAAGCCCTAAAACACGATATCCACCATGAATGGAAAAGCTCACAACTTCTACAACAACCCAACAAGCCACAGGCGTTCAGATATGCAGCGGCGGTGACAGAAAGAGAAAAAAAGGGGCAGAAGAAGAAGAAGAGAGAAGGAAAAGAGAGAGAGAGAGAGAGAGAGAGAGAGAAGGAGAAGAAGAAGAAGAAGAAGAAGAAGAAGAAGAAGAAGAAGAAGAAGAAGAAGAGAGGAGAGAGAGAGAGAGCAGTTACCTGTTATCGGTGTAAATAAAATTCAAAATGTAATTTTACATCGATTATCGATGTAAAATTACATGTTTACCAAACGCCAATAAAATTAAACCAGCTCAATTCGATTTTCCACACCAAACAAACATAGCCTAAAAGAAAATATTGGCACAATCCTTGGCTTCCAATTAAAGAAGATGGAATGAATCCCTAAATCGAAATACCTTTTTAGGGGTCTTTACAAATAATATTATGAGTATTAAACTGGCGAAGGGCTAATAGAAAGATAGGCTGGTGTGGACCCCAAGTGTTAATGGGGGTAGTTCATTGTTAGGTCTACCTACCAAATTGCCAAGCATTTGGCTAATCTTCCTATGGAAAGGGAGAGAGCTGAAGGAACTCTGATTTATCCCAAAGTGCTGCTGGGCGACAATTGAGTTTAATTCAAATCTTAATAGGAGAGGTTACGCCAAGTAATTTATGTATATTTGTGATTGTGAGTCTGCATTTGTCTTTTTCATGCTTTATGTGCTTGTTCTGCTGCTAAATGTGTGCGATTTGGTATTTTCTTTGATATTAGAATGGTAGGCATTCCTCACTCTTCATCCTTTACAGCATGGTTTTTCTCTTGGATTGACATGCACAAATCTATGGCTGATAGGAAAGAGGAGATATTATTGCTATCAGTTTTGATTCTTTGGAATGTTTCAAAGGTTCAATTTTTTTTTTTTAATTTTTGAGAAGCTTAGTATATATGCGTATGTATGTATGTATGTACGAGGAATTGATTAAAATTGAAATAAAAAGAGCAATACCAAATATTGTTTTTGTTAGGCAAAATTGAAGTAAAATAAGACCTATAACATTCCCGATTTGGTTAAGCCAGTTTGAGTCCAATCCATGTATTGTTTTTGGGTCACATGGGCTTTATTAATTTTTATTAATTATTAATAAAATAAAAAAATTATTAATTATTTTTAATTATTAAAATTTAAGATTAAATTTAATTTTATTAATTAATAAAATTTATATTTTAGTAATATAATTATTTTTAATTAAATTTATTTTGAATAATTACATTTAAATTTACCCAAATTATAATTGGACACATAATTCTTCAATCTTAATAAACAAAAACAACCCGATAGAAACTAATATATTGGACACATCATTCTTCAAAACAAACTAAGGATTTGTTTTGTTTGCAGTCGGAATCGGAATTGAAATCCTTTAGAATCGGAATCAGAATAGTCTATTCCTATAGTTTGTTTGGTTCAGATAAGAATGAGAATGAGAATTGGAATCAACAAGAATGGGATTTCTTTCCCAAGGGAGAGGCAGGGAATGGTCATTCCCTCAAATGGGGGAATACCTTTCTAGCAGGAATGGGAATGGGATTCTGATTCTGCCCAATCAAACAGTTGGAATAAGAATAGACCATTCTGATTCTAATTCCAAACCCCCACTCCTGTGAACCAAATAGGGCTTAAGAAAATAAGAAAGAAGTATATTGAAATCACATTTAGGAATGGCAATGGGGCGGGGCACTCCCTCCCCGTCTCCGCCCCGAAGTCAAAATACTTTACTCCATACTCACCCCGTCCCTGGTGGTGGGGCGGGGCATCCATTCCCCATCGGGGACAGGGAATCCCCAAATTTTTCCCAACCCAAGGCAACTATTTAAAAATTATCTATTTTATGAACAATTTATACATAGGATATAGGAATTTGGGGTATTTTAGGAATTGAATTATAATACTTTAGGGGTAATTCAAAAATAAAATTATGGGATCCTAGGATTTTAAGAATTTAGGAGAAACTTAGAAATATTTTAAATATCAATATTAAACCTAGAGATATTTTACTTATTTTCCTTCGGGTTCAGGGCAGGTTCGGGGAATTATATATAGAATCCGTTCCTGCCCTATCCCCAGTTTGGGGAAAAAATATTTTCCCCATCCCTATTTAGAATCGGGGAAAACCTACTCCGTTCAGGGCAGGGCAGGGTGGGGCCCCGAGCTTACGGGAAAAATTGCCACCCCTAATCACATTCACCTACATGAGTATCTTGATCCGCTCCAAGGGCAAGTCTGCAGTTTTGTCAAATTCTTTGGTAGCGCCTCCTTGACATAAGTAGGCAAACAACCAATGGACAAAACCTCCGTCGGCAGGCGCCTTTTCAACAAATTCCGCTACACTGGTCGACATAACAGACCCTTGAGAGGAATCCATCTCAAATGATAGAGAAATACACTTGGGAAATGGGAATACACCCCAATGAACTTATATGCTGATATACATAAATGTTGGAAGAAACCCACTTGATGTAATGCTCAAATATACTACTAAAGAACAAAAATGGTTAGCAAGTTTCTAAAAAAAACATTAACAACTTCATGAATGCTTGGCTATGCTGTTAGAGGAACAAGAATGTTAGAAGTTTTTAAAACAAACATTAACAACTCCTTTACATGCAAAACTTTAAAAAGGAAAAGAAACATAAAATTTCACCTACACACTATTGCGAGAAGGATGAAACCTACAAAAAAACTCTCTTGGAAAAAATTCTAACATCCAAAATAAACAAAACCCATTTGAGTTGGGAGTTTGAACTACTCAGAAAAAATAAAAAATAGAACAAAATGTGTAAAATGAGAGCTAGGATCCTCTCCCCATCTTTTATGTATCCATATGTTTTACTCATACTCCCTTTTTTTCATGAACTGTTTTACTCGTACCCCTTAGTTATCAATGTTAATGTTGATAAAAAAGAAAACCTAACCCAAACCATTCATAGTGTAGAGTGTTGTCCTCTCCGGGATGGTTGTGGTTGTCTCACAAACAATTTCCAACACTGCTCAACCTTTTCAGTGACCTTTGATTACCAAGAATTCAAGTATTCAAATGTTCTTTTGGATAGGCATGTATTTCAGTTTTTATTAACTAACCTTGCATGTTTCTTTGTATTTTCAACAAAAGTTTTGGATAGGCACATAGCTCATTACAGAATGGGAAAGGTTTTATGAAAGTAGGGAAGAGACCATAGATTTAGTTTTCTAGAGGAGATAGTGGGAGAAATGAAATTTTATTAAAATTCCTTTGTTAAATAGAAACATAGGGATTGAAGACTTGGCAACGTGTGTGTGAGAGAGTGATGCAGCATGACGCACTCGACCGGGCTAACTATTCAAGCACCCGAACGATCGAGTCGGCTTCCGACTTGAAGCCTCACGAAAAGAACTAGGCGTAGAGCCTTAGAAGAGAGATAAGTGAATAAAGAAATTCTTGTGTGTTATTAAAGCTCATAAACAGAAGTATTTATAATAGACATTGGTAGACTCGTAGAGTAAAATAACTAAGTAATTCAGACTTGTAAAACAAGTAGGAAACGTGACTTGTCGTCTGATGTCAATGCCTTTGATGCTCACCGTCCAATGTCCACCATCATCCGAGGTCGGTTGGCATAAGGAGTCTGTCATTCTAATCTTGAGCTGGCACCGGTTGGTTCGGTGGGTCCTGCACTGGCCCTCCATCATTCTCCCTCACTTGGAAAGAACTCGACCTCGAGTCATGATCAAGATTGGCAAACGTTGCTTCCGGAAAATAACGATGAAGATCAGTAACATTAAGTGTTTTGGGAATACCCATGTGATCCGGCAAGTCCACTACGTAAGTGTTGTCATTGATCTTCTTAATAATCTTGTATGGGTTGCACTTCCGAGGCTGTAGCTTGCTATGTTTCCCAATGGGTATGCGTTCCTTCCTTAAGATCACCATGACTTCATCATCGACGTCAAATACCTAGTACCTGCGATGCCTGTCAGCTGCAAGCTTATATTTTGCATTGGTCCTTTGAAGTTTCTGTTGTACTTCCTCCTGTACTGGCTGGATCTGTCCTGCTAACTGCTCTGCTAAAGTACTAAGGCCGGGTATCCTGGGTAGCTTTACCAAGTCCAACGCATGGTTAGGTACCTTCATATAAACAATAGAAAATGGGGATCTACCTGTGGAGCTATGAACTACGTTGTTGTAGGCAAACTCTGCTTGCGCTATGGCAAAGTCCCACTGCTTCGGCCTCTCTCTGCAAATACTGCGGATCAAGTTACCTAGAGTTCGATTTATCACTTCCGTTTGTCCATTTGTCTGCGGATGAGCTGTATTGCTGAAATTTAATGATGAGTCAAATAGTCTCCACAAGGTCATCCAGAAGTGACTTAGGAACCTCGTATCTCGGTCCAACGTGATGGTCTTAGGTACCCCATGTAAACGAACAATTTCTTTGAAAAATAGTTTGGTTGTCGCTGTTGCATCCGCGGTCTTCTTGCAAGGGAGGAAATGTGCCATCTTGGAGAACTGGTCAACCACCACAAAGACGGAGTCCATGTTTCTTGGAGTCTTCGGTAAGCCTAGCACGAAATCCATAGACAAGTCTTCCCAAATTGCAGTGGGAACAATTTAAGGCATGTAGAGGCCAGTATTCTGGGTTTGACCCTTAGCCGTCTGACATATGTAGCACATTCTCATGATAGTGGTCACATCTCTTCTCAATTTAGGCCAGTAGTAATGCCCCTTGACAACTTCAATCGTCTTGTCCCTCCCGAGGTGTCCTGTTAGACCACCTCCATGCAAATCCCTGATAATTTTCTCACGGAGGGAGATGCAAGGAATGCACAGTTGGTCCCCCTTCATTAGAAATCCATCATGTTCGTACAAATCACCCGTTGGTTGTCGATTCATGCATTTTTCCCAAACCTGCTTGAAATCTTCATCCTGCGCGTACAGATCTTTCAAACATTCAAAGACCACAATTTCGATACTAAGAGTCTTGATGAGGGCCACACCCCTACTCAAAACATCGGCCACTGTGTTCTGTTGCCCAGCCTTATACACAATTTTGTATGGGAATTTATCAATAAAAGTAGACCACCTTGCATGCAGATCACTCCTCAACTATTTTTGCTTACTTAAATACTTAAGAGCTTGATGGTCGGTGTAGAGGACAAATTATTTAGCAATCAAATAGTGTTCCCAGGTCTTTAATGCTCTTACGACAGCATAAAATTTTTTATCATAAGTGGACCATTTCTTCCTGGCTTCGCATAGCTTTTCACTAAAGAAGGCAACTGGTCTCTTTTCTTGTGATAACACGACCCCTATGCCGACTCCACTAGCATCACACTCAACCTCAAATAATTTGTCAAAGCTTGGCAGTGCTAAGACAGAAGTGGTGCACAACTTCTCTTTGATGAGAGCAAAACTTTGCTCTTGCTCTTCTCCCCTTTGAAACTTACCCTTTTTCAAACACTCAGTGGTAGGGGATACAATGCTACTAAAGTGTTTGATAAACTGCCTACAGAAAGTTGCTAACCCATGAAAACGCTTTATGCTTGTGACGTTCGTTGGGGTTGGCCACTCCCTAATGGCTCGCACTTTCTCCTCATCCACCTTAATTTCATCCTTGCTTATTATGAAACCCAAGAACAACAAACTATCGCTCATAAAAATACACTTCTTTAGATTAGCATATAGTTTGTTCTCCCTTAATGCACTCAATACCTCTCGGATATGTCCTATGTGCTCATTAACAGATTTGCTATAAATCAAGATATCATCAAAATATACCACAACAAATTTACCAATGAAAGGGCGTAGTACTTGATTCATCAGTCTCATGAAGGTGCTGGGTGCGTTAGTTAGCCCAAAAGGTATGACTAACCATTCGAATAATCCATCTCTGGTCTTAAAAGCTGTCTTCCATTCATCTCCGGGACGGATTCTGATCTGATGGTAATCACTCCTGAGATCGATTTTGGAAAAGACCACAGCCCCATCAAGTTGATCGAGCATGTCATCTAGCCTGGGAATGGGAAACTTGTAGTCAATAGTGATTTTGTTGATTGCTCTGCTGTCGATACACATCCTCCAACTCTCATATTTCTTAGGTGTTAATAATGCTAGTATTGCACATGGACTCATGCTGACCTGGATATGACCCTTTCTTAACAATTTTTCTACCTTCTCCCGTAAAATCTTGTTCTCTTTAGGGCTCATCCTGTAGTGTGGCAGATTAGGTAAGCTAGCACCAGGAACAAAATCAATGTGATGTTGGATATCTCGCATGGGTGGGAGCTCATTAGGTAACTCGTCAGGAACTACGTCATGAAACTCGTCGAGCAATCCCTGCACTTCCACTGGGATTTTGTTCTCCCCCAGTGATTCACTCACGCTTTCTCCCTTTACCACCAGCGAGTGGACCTCGCAGGTATCCTTACATTCTCTTACAAACTCAGAGTGACGATGGGTTATGGTAAGAAAATTTCTTTCTTTTGCCTTTGAAGCCTTGGGTTGGTTCTTTTCTACCATGGGTAATAGTGTATAGCGCACACCCTCTTTCTCGAGCTGGTATGTGTTCTTCCTACCCAGGTGCTTGGCATCTGCATCAAACTACCAAGGCCTACCAAGCAAAATATGGCAAGCATCCATATCCACAATATCACAATAAACCTCATCAGTGTACTTACTAATAGAGAATGGAACCTTGTAGCATTTCTCCACATGTATGCCCCCAACTTCCTTGATCCACCCAATTGTGTAAGGGTTCGGGTGTCTCTCAAGAAGTAGTTGCAGTTTCTGTACCACATCCCTGCAGATAATATTTTCCCGACTGCCGCTATCAATAATTAATTCAAATAGCTTACCTTGTACAGTACACCTGGTGCGAAACAGCCAGTGTCGTTGTGTGGTATCTTTGCTTCTCTGAGATAGCATTAGCTTCCTCACTACACACGTGTATTCTTCATGCTCATAGGTACCTTCTTCGTCCTCCCCATCGGGTCCACAATATACTTCATCGTCACACACTTCTTTCTCATCCCTCTCCACCATGTTAACTGCCTTTCTTCTGGGACAGTCACTAGACCTATGCCCCACTTCATTGCACTTGAAGCACTTAAAAGGAGTAGGTTTTGCATAGGAATTAATGGCTTTAGGAGGGTTTGTAGTATTACCTCGAGTGTTTCCTCCCGCAGTGGCCTTACTGGTGTTGGCTAGACTTGGTGGGTGTGAGGGTTGTACTCCTTGGGTTGGCTTGCCCTTGTTGACTGCTGCCAGCCTGTTGTCGCTCCCACTATACCGTCGATAGTTATCGGCTCGGGTCCTTTCTTGGAACATTAACTTAGCCTTCAAAGCTAAGTTCCTTGCTTCCTGCACACTCAGAACCATCTGGATGCCAATCTTGTCTCGGATAGCAGGTCTCAGACCACTCAGATAAGGGGCTGCCTGTTGATTGTCACTTTCTGATAACTGGTTCCGTTCAGCCAATCTCAGAAATTCTGAGGTGTACTCGTTCACGCTTCTTGTGCCCTACGCACACCGTTGATACGACTCAAACATATACTGCTCATAATCAGGAGTAAAAACCTACCTCTTACTAATTACTTCATACGCCTCCATATTCGAACTGGACCTCTTCCTTCTCTGATCCGAGTCTCCCTCATTCGTTCCCACCAGACAGATGCTCCTCCCTTCAGTCGAAACGCTACTAATTTCACCCTTCTTTCTTCCGGGATCTCCATGTACTCAAAGAAACGGTCGACCTCGGTGATCCAATATAGAAGGCCCTCTATGTTCAGATCTCCACTAAAAGTCGGAATATCCACCTTGAGTTTAAATTCATCATTGTTCCGACGATGATTAAAATTGCTAGAATTTTGCCAATTCCTACCATTTCTGCCATCACCGGGAATAACTGGAGCAATGCCGAACTCTAGCTCGTCGCTGCTATCATCATCAATAATAGGGTTCCTGGGTATAGGATTGATGATTGGTCTACCGTGGTTGTCTCCTCCGGCTTGGTGCAATGCGTGATCCCTATTCCTTGGAACATCCTCTCATAACAAAGTTCGTAGTTGTCCAGCGATCTCTGCCAATTGTTGCTCAATGTTACGAGTGGTTGTACGCTGCTCTTCGCTTGCTCTCCAAACAGCTTGTAACCCCTGATCTCCGTCACAGGGCTGGTTGCGACTGCTACCGTCTTGATTGGCCATCTGAATGGGTGAACTCCCGCTCTGATACCACCTGATACAGCATGACGCACTTGACCGGGCTAATTATACAAGAACCCGGATGATCGAGTCGGCTTCGGACTTGAAGCCTCACGAAAAGAACTAGGCGTAGAGCCTTAGAAGAGAGAGAAGTGAATAAAGAAATTCTTGTGTGTTATTAAAGCTCATAAACAGAAGTATTTATAATAGACATTAGTAGACTCGTAGAGTAAAATAACTAAGTAATTCAGACTTGTAAAACAAGTAGGAAATGTGACTTGTCGTCCGATGTCAATGCCTTCGATGCCCACCATCTGATGTCCACCATCATTTGAGGTCGGTTGGCATAAGGAGTCTGTCCTTCTAATCTTGAGCTGGCGCCGGTTGGTTCGATGGGTCTCGCGCTGGCCCTCCATCAGAGAGAGAGAGAGAGAGAGAGAGAGAGAGAGAGAGAGATTTTAGGGGGTGGGAAACTGTGAAATCTGATTGGTTCAAGAGCACAATTACTTGGCTTTTAAAAAAATAATTTTTTTAAAAACTGAGAAAGTTAGAATGAGGATTTGGAGCAAGTTTTGAAGTAGGACAAGGGTGACACATGGACCGAGTCGCTTTATATATAGAATAGATATATGTATGTATGTATGTATGTGTTAATAGAGCCAAGCTCACAAGCTTTCTAGCCAAACTTTTTATTGGTCAAGCTCGAACTTACCCCAAGGTTCGAATATACGTGTTCATGGGGCTACACAATAGGGGGCAGCCCATTCCTCAAACCCATAACCCCCAACCTAGGTGCAAGTGGGATTCAATCCCAAGTATTTTCTACAATCAGTTGGAGACCTTACCAACCATCTAGTTGGCACTTTGCACACTAAAAAGTTAATATAAATGTGTGCATGGTTTACAAAAAATATGCATATAAATACATATATGCATGCAGATATATGTATATATATCTTTCAAAAAAAAATATATATGTATATATGTATATAATTGGGCTGAACTTTTGGGCCCTAACGGCCCAAGGACAAAAAATCCAAATCCAACCTATGTAAAATTGCGAGTTGACTTCGTGCTGATATAGTTTCTGCCCAAGTTGCACCCTAGCCAGCCAATAAGAAGTAAAAATAGAACAAACTGTAATTTAAATTACATCTAAAAGGTATTTATGACTTTGGACTCAAGGTCAATTTTAGGGTAAAAAAGGGAGAAAAGACTTCAACCTCCCCCAATATTTAAGCTAAGTATTAACTACTAAGGCCTCCCCTATCTTTTCAAAATGGAATAATACATGAATACCTCCCTTATTGGGTAATGTCATCATAGAAACCTCTCCTCCATGGGAAACTCGTGGTCGTATGTTACTTCATCTGCAGTTAAATATTCTCAATGACCCAATATTGCCTTTAATTTCAATGAACAATGGAAATTAAAATAATAAAATCTTGTTAGACTTATGTCATGCATTGTTGATACTACATCAGATGCCTAAACAAAGCAATAATCAAGTGAACAATGGAAAAATAGAAACATAGACATACTCAATGAACAATAAAGACATTTGGACCTTGTTATCCTCTCTTGTTTTTTGTAATCTGATGTATGTAGCGAGCAATGAAAATAACTTAGCTCATCTTGTTGAAAACCAAGCTAGAATAGTAAGTCATCGAATAAACTATGATGGTGTTTGATTTCATTATTGTTTATCTAAAAAATGGTGCCAACTCAGCACCACATAAAGATATCAGGACCTTGTTATCCTCTCTTGCTTTTTGTAATCTGATGTATGTAATGAGAAATGAAAGTAACTTGGCTCATTTGGGTTGTGAGAGAGCTATTTGATGAGATAAACACCAAAATGTTTCTCTCAATGCTTAAGCATTTTTTTTTCACTATTCAGCTTATGTGACACCTAGTTGTCAAAAATATTATAAAAGGATTTTGGGCATATTTCTTAAAATACTCTAATGTCTTAAAGTACCCTTAAGTTTTTTGATGATTGTCTGAAACCTCCCTTATTGTTAACTTTTCGTCACACTCCATTCACATATGACATCACGTGACTGATATATTTTTTACAATTCCTAAAATTCCTAAACCACTGAATTCCTAAATTGTTTGACCAGCTCCCTTGCTTCAGATGCTGAAAATGGAGTGATTCTAGGCTAAGATCAACTCTGGGTTTCATATAACACCACATGAACAAAAATTTTGTTTGCACAGTTGAACCTCTGATGAACTTTGATGAACTCTGCCTCTCAAATGGAAGCTTTTCTAATATTATTTCCACATCTTCCTCAAACCCAACAACAAACAAACATCAGGTCTACTTCGTCAAGGACCAAATATATATTGAACCTCCCCCAATTTGAGGCTATTACCATTGATCAACTCAATGATACACCCTAGAGTTCCCACTACCACATCAACACCACAAGATAGTGTGTTTTGTTGACTGTTATAAGAAACACACGTACCACCATATACACAGACAGTGTTCAAATAAGGTGTTGATTCGTTGATATCCTTCTCCACTTACTTGGCCAACTCCCTTGCTGGTGCTAAGACCAGAACCCTAGGTAGACGACCTGACCACCTTCAAGACAATAGACAGTTAAATTTAATAATGGAACAAAACAAAAATGACTTTGACCCTCATCATCAATTGTAATGTGTTTAATTATTGGGATTCCGAATGCCAGTGTCTTCCCAATCCCAGTCTTTGCACGAGCAATGAGGTCACAACCTTCTAAGGCTGGTAGCAATATGTTCTCTTAATAACAAAAGGAAAATAAGTCAATATTGCAACAGGCAATCCCTTGATAGGTTTATTCTAGTTGTTGAAAATTTTCATCTGTTGCGTTTTATTTTCATTAGTTGGGTTTTATTTTGAAAGAGGAATAGTGGAGGGTAAATACGATATTTTGTTTTTTCTATTAGTACTTAACAGTGATGTCAATTATCAAAAAACGTAAGGGTAATTTAATATATAAACAACAAGGGTAGAGTTAGTCAATTTCCTAAACCATAGGAGTACTTTAAGAAATTTGCCCTTTTTTGCAACAACTTTTCTCTCGTTTTTCAAGAGAGTTGTACAAAACATGTATTAAATAAATGGCAATGGAACTAAACAGTCCCTATGTTAATGAGCTCCCACCAACTCTTTAAATGTAATCTTGTAATGGTGATTCCTTTCTTTCCTCCTCTTTTTGTTTATAGTTCCCCTTGCCAAAAAAATAATATAACGAGTAAATCGCTGAAACTTGCCTTGGAGATTCTAACTATTGTTGAAACCTCTCCTAAAGTTTGGTAATTGCAATCACCTCCCTTGAAGGGCTTGAACTTTCTAGCATAGTTGCAAGCAAACCCTTTCTCTTAAAATCCTCTAACAAAAGGCATGAAAATGTCCAAAATACCCATGTAGTTAGTTTTGACCAAAAAGTTTATTTTCCAAAGGTTTTCTTCATATCAATTGCTACTTCAAACACTTCCAATCTCTTCTCTGATATTGATCAATTTTCTAAATTTTCCCTTAATATCAATGGCTCCAAGGTAAAGCTACACGTTTAAGCTCTTTTTTTGTTCATAAAGTTTGTATTGTTTTTTCTATAAAAACTAACCTCAATAGTAACTACTTTAGTACTTTGGACATTTTTGTGTCTCTTGTTATAGGATTCTGAAAGAGGGGTCTAAGGTCTACCGGCAACTGTGTCAAAGTTAAGGGGGAGTGATTACAATTACCAAACTTCAGGGAGGTTTAAGCAACAGTCATAAACTTTAGGGGAGTATTCAATAATTTACCCAAAAATAAAAGTATCAAGACTTCACTAAATTGAATGAATATTGAAGTACACAACCATTACAAACAAGAAAAACTATCAAAATTCAATATCCACTTGTTCCCGTGATAGCCAAAATATCTAGACAACAACATGTTTCAAAACTCAATAACTGCTTGAAACCACTCTAAATTCTAAACTCTACAGAAAATCCATAAAGAAAGCTCAAAAGCATGGTTTATTTATGAGTTAATTACTTATATATACCCTGTATATTTGAGAAACTATTTATATATATATTGATGCTGCGCAATCCGGGCACTCCTATCCGGCAGCTAATTGGCTCCTAGTTGGCGATGGACGGTACCTGAGAAGAAGACGGTGAAGGATTCCCGGGGGACTTGCCCGGTGGGATTACTCCGATGCTTAAGTTAGAACGCTGGAGAAAGTAATAAAGAGTGCAAAGAAGGCTAAGAGTGCAGGTCGCGCTAGATCACTGAATGTTCGAGATTAGCTCGAGACAAAGTTCAAGTATATTCTAGATGTTCAAGATACCTTTTCCCCTTCGACCATGGGGCTCTTAAATATGAGCGTTCTTGTCAAATCAGGCGTAACCGCCACTGGACCTCTGTCGCAGCTGTTATCTGCCAGGGCTGCGCAGGTAACCGTTGCAGAGTACTACCCAATCGGATGAGTGACACGTCCCAGAAGGATAGACACGCCACCATCTATCGAGAGACGTGAGGGCAGTCTGTTGGGCTGGCAGGGGCAGCGCCGTTAGTCAGGAGACGTGGTGCAGCCTGATGGGTACGGTCTTGTCAGATAGAAGCTTCCTAAAAACGTTGTATCGCTTAGTAGCGAGTTGCCTTGTAGCGAGCTGCCTTGTAGTGAGCTATTTAGTTGCGAGCTACCTTGTAGCGAGCTCCGAGGGATACTTCGAGGTGATTCCTCTTGAGTTGCCCTTAGGGCAGTTTTTCTGCCTAAGTGTTGGAGCGAGCTGGTTATCTTAGCTCGCGAGTTGGGATAGACTTATCTTGGAGTATTCCCTTTCAGTACATCGGGGGTCTTCGAGCTTGCGCCATATCGAGCTCACCCTATGGTGAGTTGTGACATAGCAAGCTGTCCTGCGGGCTCGTTACTTAGTTGCAGTCAGGCTATGGTGTTGAGCTGTTACTTGTGATGAGTCATGTCCATGTGTCACCGTCTCAAGGGGTTGGGTCAAATCACCCTCCATCAATTGCCCCCCACTCCTCAGGCTAAGGGTGCTACCTTAGCGTGAGGAGTTCATGAAGTGTGACGGGTGGATTTGACCCGAAGTTCAAACTTGATTGACTACTCGCATTAAATGTTCGTGCAGAAGTCATGGGATTTCTAGACTTTCCGAATTCCGAAAAACGCACCGAAGCGGCTCTTAACTCCGGAGGTCGTGTAGCCGTCATTACCTTAATCATGGGAGACGTGCAGCCAGTTACGTTTCGGTTTCAGAAGACGTGCAGTCAGCTTGACTGCGAACCGTCAGATCTATCTTACTCCGAGCCGTCGATTTGAGGGCATAGTGGTTATAAATAGGAGGGCCCCAGGCCTCATTTTCTTTTACGCTAACTTGCCTTATTTTCGGATTTTGAGGTTGCGTCTTCATCTAGCTACCCGAGCTCTTCTTCTGCTCACACCGTCTCTTCGGTTCATCTCTTTCCTAGTGAGTCTCATCATTTTGTCAGTATGTCTGGATATCCATACCACGTCTTTTCTCGGGGCGGTAACCAGGATGACGCCCCCTCGAGCTCAGGGGGAGCTTGGGAGCAGGCTCCAGAGGCTTGGGAGACCTCTGGTGAGACGGCTTCCACCTCTCGGGGTAGGGAGCCAGATAGCTTCGGTCCTTCCTCCATGTCGATGGAGAGACTTAGGGCCTTGGTCTTTCAGTTTAACCTTCCCGGAGATCTTATCTATAGTCTCCCTTCCGGTGACTATCCCTAGGAGCACGGTCCCGACGAGATCGTGATCTTCCAGGAACAGCTCATTTCTGGCCTGCGTCTTCCTCTGCATCCTCTGATAGTGGAGGTTTTGAACCATTTCAACGTCACTGTTGACCAGCTTCACCCCAACTCCATCCGAAATGTAGTTGGGACTATCTCTTTATTTTACGAGTACTGTCTTCCCCTTAACCTTGACATCCTTTCCACCATCCTTTGCATCAAGAATGCTTCTCCCGGAGCGCCTCCAGAAAGTCGTTCCTACTATTTTTCTCCTGGCCGCAGCTTCAAGCTCTTATACAAGCTGCCGAATAGAATCTCGGCCTGGAAGCGGGACTATTTTGTAGTTTGTAACCCCGAAGGGTGGCCCTTCCCAACTCACTAGAGGGCCGCCATCCAGGATTCGGGGGTTGACTTGGACCCCAAAGTTCGGGAAGCGCTGCAATCCTGGGCAGCGGTTGGCTTCCATTGGTCGGACTACTTGACCGAGGACAAGCTCGCGTAGGCCGGCCTGAGCCCAAGTAGGTTGCCTTTTAGGTCGCGCAGTGCCTTGTAAAATATATTTTTTTCTTTTACTGGACTAATACCTTGTGATTTTTTGTAGCCATCATGTCTGGTGTAGACGCACGCCGCCTTCTGTCCAGCAACCAAAAGCGCAAGGCAAAGAAGTTGCGTCCTGACCGAGCTTCCACTTTTGGGGGTGCTGAGTTCGAGTCTGCTGACCCAGTCTTCACTTCTCCACCGCCTGAGGTCCCACCGGTCCCATCCGAGGGAGTTGCCATAGAAGGTGGCCTTGAGGAGGGCAAGCTCCCGGGCTAAGGATTGTTCCCTCCGTCTGGGCCATCCTGCCCTTCCCCTTCTCGCAGTTCCCTACCGGGAACTGGGAGGGTGTTAATGACTACATCGTGGCTGCACGAAAGAGCCGAAGGGCGATCTGCCATGAGGAGGCCGCCTGTTGGGTAGGGATGGACCCCAAGGAGCTCGCCAAGCTAGCCTCCGCTCACTGCATGGTGGTAAGTGGCCTTTCTCTTCCTTCTCTTTCTTTTCTTTTCTTTCCTTTTTTCTGACCTTAGTCTCTTGTTGGCAGGTGAACTCCGCCATCCACGCCATGGCCCTCCAGACCAACATTCACTCCGGCGATGCTCGTGCTCAGAGGTCAACCGTGCAGAAGCTCCAAGGCAAGCTCAACCGGGCCAGAGGTGAAGCCCTTCAGGCCCGAAAGGGGAGCGAGGCCCAGGAACTGCTCGTCCGGGACCAGGAGGCGCAGATCGCCCGACTATCTGAGGAGAGTGCTTGCTACCGGGAGGAGTCGTTGAGGGTTGCGGCGGAGAGGGAGCTTCTTCGCCAGCAGGTTCGAGACTTGGAGTCCACGCTTCAAGACCGAACTCAGAACTTCGACACCATGGTGGAGGCTGAGCGGATTATGGCAGTGTGGGATTTCAAGGACTCCCAAGAGTAGCACAACCTCCAGGTGGAGTATGGCTCGAGCTCCTACCACTCTAGATTTAAGCTCTGTCGCTGGCTGGTCCGAAAGAAGTTCTTTGGGCTCAACCTCGACGGCATAACAATGAAGGGTCTAGACCCTGAGATGGCGGACTTGACGGAGGAGGAGGAGCCTGACTCTCTGGAGGATGATGATGAGGTGGAGGCGGTGGATCCCTGAGGCCGGTTGCTCTTCTGTTTTTCTTCTCTGAATGGATTCTGGTGGTTTCCAGGTATCAGAACCCGGTTTTTTATATCTCTTTCTTGGGGCGGTTGGGCCCTACTTTGCTTTTGTTGAACTCTTCCCGGGCTGTTAAGCCCGGTTTTTTATTTATATAAATTAGTAATGG
>NW_010729088.1:1602375-1730991 GCF_000365185.1 Nelumbo nucifera | reverse complement strand
CGAGAATGCTAGGCCAAGGCAGGTTCTCTATGTACACGGTTCTCATGGTATTATCGCTGGTGCTGGCTAACTGGGACAGGGTGTCAACCTCAGCGTTCTCCGACCTTGTGATTTGCCTGATGAAGTGTGACTAGAAGTTGAGCAGAGCCTCTCTTACTTTGGCTAAGTAGGCAATCATAGTTGGTTCGCGAGCTTCATATTCGCCTATGACTTGATTGACCACGAGCTGGGAATCGCTGCAGATGACGATATGCTTGGCTTTCACTTCTTTGGCTAGGGTCAGCCCGGCTATCAATGCCTCGTACTCCGCTTCATTGTTGGATGCCACAAACTCGAAGCGTAGTGCGTACTCCAGTTTTGTGCCACTTGGGCCGTACAGAATGATTCCGGCTCCGTTGCCCTGTTGGTTGGAGGAGCCATCTACATGAAGGATCTTGGGCTCTTCATCCCAGTTCGCGCTTGGCCTAACTAGGAGAGATGTCGCACTGGTTTCTACCTCATGGTGCTCAGACTCAACCGGCCTGGGAGCTTCGGGCTCGCTCTAACTGGGCGCCTCATGCTCAATCGGCCTGAGAACTTCGGAGCTGAAAGTGCATTCCGCGACGAAGTCTGCTAAGGCTTGGGCCTTGATAGCAGTTCGCGGCTTGTATTGGAGGTCGTACTCGCTGAGCTCAATGGCCCACTTTGTCAGTCGACCAGAGACCTCTGGCCCACTTCGTCAGTCGACCAGAGACCTCGGGCTTGGGCAGAACTTGCCTCAGAGGTTTGTTGGTGAAGACGACAATAGTATGAGCTTAGAAGTACGGACAGAGCTTTCGGGCTGCAATAACCAATGCATAGGCCAACTTTTTTATCTCTGAATATCTCGTCTCTGCTCCCTGCAACACCTTACTACATAGTAGATAGGTCGTTGGACCCGATCTACCTCTTTTATTAGTACCGAGCCGACTACTTCGTCACTTGCCGAGAGGTACAACTCTAAAACATCACCCTCCTCGGGCCGGGTAAGACTGGTATGCTAGCGAGGTACTTTTTGAGCTCGTCGAACGCGAGCTGAAAATCTTCGGTCCATTCAAACCCTTTGCTTTTAATTGCTTTAAAGAAAGGTAGACAGCGGTCTACCGACTTGGACATGAAGCGGCTCAGAGCAGCTATCCAGCCATTCAACCTCTGAACCTCCTTCATTTTTCGGGGTGGTCTCATGTCTAGGATGGCCTTTACTTTGTCCGAGTTAGCCTCAATGCCGTGCCGGTTAACGATGTACCCCAGGAACTTACCCGAGGTTACACCAAAGACACACTTATTCGGGTTCAATTTCATGTTAAATCTACGCAGAATTTCAAAAACTGAATGCAAGTCTTGTATTAAATCATGTGAAAACTGGGTTTTGACGACCATGTCGTCTACATAACACTCTATTTTTTGGTCAATCAATGGCTCAAACAACTTATTTACAAGTCTTTGAAAGGTTGCCCCGGCATTTTTTTAGCCCAAAGGGCATGACCTTGTAGTAGTACAGGTCAAGCTCGGTTATGAAGGCAGTCTTTTCTTCATCAGCTGGGTCCATCCTAATCTGGTTGTAGCCTGAATAGGTGTCTAGAAAGCTCAACAACTCATGCCCTGAGGTCGCGTTCACTAGGTGGTCGATCCTGGGGAGTGGGAAACAGTCCTTTGGGCAAGCTCGGTTCAGGTCGGTGTAGTTGACGCACATGCGCCATTTACCGTTAGCCTTTTTTACCAGAATGGGGTTGGCCACCCAGCTCGGGTAATGGACTTCCCTGATAAAATCGACTGCAAGGAGCTTTCCGACCTCCTCGTTGGCTGCCCTCCATCGCTCTGGGGCTAGGTTTCATTTCTTCTGTCTAACAGGCCTAACTACAGAATCAATATTAAGCTTATGAGTTATAATGCTGGGGTCTATGCCGGGCATTTCTGCTGCGGACCATGCAAAAACGTCTAAGTTTTCAAGTAAGAAGTGTACCAGTTTAGATCGCAGAGGCTCCTCAATGAAGTGTCCGGGCTGGGTCCTCTGTCGATGCCAGGATGGAGACAGTCTCTTCTGTGGGCGCAGCTCGCTCCTCGCTCTGCTCCGTTGGTCGCTCTAGCTCGAGGTCGTCGGCCACCTTGGCTTTTCCTTTGAGGGTGGCAACGTAGAATTTGCAAGACTCAAGATGGTCACCTCGCGCTATCCCGATTCCGAAGTCCGTGGGGAACTTCATGGCCAAGTAGTAAGTGAAGACCACAATTCGTAAGGCATGGGTGATCAGCCGACCTACTATGGCATTATACGGGGAGGGGGTTGCGACCACTAAGAAATAGTGGTTGAGCCTCACTATGCTAGGCCAGGTGCCGACTTCCACAGGTACTGTAATCCTTCCCAGGGGCCTGACTTCCTCTCCACTGAAGCCTACCAGGGGAGTGTTCGCGGGCTTCAAGTCGCTCTCTTGGAGCTGAAGTTGGTCGAAGGCTGCCTTGAAGAGGATGTCTGTTGAGCTGCCTGAGTCGACGAGGACACGCCTAACTTCAAAGTCGTTGATCTTCACCTTTATGACGAGCGCATCATCATGGGGGTAGTGGACCCTGTGCGCGTCATCTTCTGTGAAGAAGATCGGGTCTTCCGTCCTTGGCCGCTTCGGGGGGTTCTGTTCTTCCCTGGCAGTCTCGCGAGTTGATGTCCGAGCTACAGCTGAGGTGCAACCCGCCACAACCGAACCTCCAACAATCACGTGGATGGTCCCCCGAACTGGTCTCTCTTCGGGGGGCTGCTTCTGCAGCTGTTCTGCCTGCTTGCTGGACTCGGGAGCATCTCTACTCTGCTCCCCCTGCAACCTGCTTTATTACTATTATTATTTTGTACAAAATTTCTCAAATACCTACGATGGATGAGCTCCTTTATCTCGTCGTGGAGGTTTTTACAATTCTCGGTGTTGTGATCGTGGTCTTTTTGAAAACTACAATACAAAGTTTTATTCCTTACATTAGGATCGACCTTCAGCCGAGGTGGCCACTTCACATATGGGGCATCCTTGATCGCCATGAGGATCTTGGTCCGCTTCGTGTTGAGGGGCGTGTAGTCCCTTTCTGCCGCTGGAGCTCGAAAAGGTTGATTTGGCTTTGTCCCCCAAGCTTGGTCCTTTTTCTTCTTGCTGTCGCCCTGAGTTGGGGGCTCTGGTTCCCTCTTTCTTTTCTTGAGGGCCTGCTCACCCTTCTAGTTGATCTCTTCCTCCGTCCCTATAAACCGATCCGTGAGCTTGAGGAACTCGGTCACGGTCTTAGGCTGATTGACAACCACGTGCCACTTGAATTCTTTATGGGTAATACCTCGCTTGGCTGTGGTGAGATGAACTACGGGGTCTAGATTGGGTATTTGTAAACAAGCGTCATTAAACCGCTTGATGTAACTCCGAATGGACTCTCCTTCCTTTTGAACTATGCCGAGGAGGCTTTCTTGAGTTCTTGGGCACCTCTTGCTGGTGACAAAGTGGAGGTGAAGACTTGCACGAACTGCGCCTAGCTTCTTATCGATCCGGGCGTGAGGTTTCGGTACCAAGTGCGGGCTACCCCTTTGAAGGTGGCGGAGAAAGCCACACACATACAAAATTCACTGGCTCTTGCCAGGTGCATATGGGACTGAAAAGCGTCCACATGATCATTCGGATCGAAGGATCCATCATACTTATCCAGTTGAGGGAGCTTGAAGTCCCTTGGCATGGGGACAGCAAGAAGTTCTGGCGACAGCGGGAAAGGAACTGACAGGAGAGGAGTAGCTTTTACTTCATCTGAGCTTACCTCTGACCTCAAGCAAGACGCGAGTAGCAGTTCGACGAGCTTGTCGGCGTCTCCGCTGCTACTTCATCGGCTCGGCGTTGGTGCTGCTTGCTTCGGTGTTACCGAGCTCGATGAGCTCAATCTACTGATGGTAGCTCTGAACCGAAGGGCCTTGCTTGTAGTCTGCGACTATGACCTCGAACGGGTTTTCTGCGAGCGGGAGCTTGAACTGATAGTGCTGGGGCGATGCGGGCTTGACCAGCTGGGAGGCCCCCAACCTGCCCACAGGCTGCGAGGCGGGGGTGGCTGGCCTCTCCTTTCTGCCATGGGAAGAGGCTTGACTCTTGGAAGGATCCTGGGCCTGAGAGGCTTCTCCCCGGCACGGTCGTTCGCTCCGGTGGGAGGGCTTAGTTTGCTTCGTGGCCGGGTGCCGAGGGGGAAGCGGCTGTTGGGCCTGAGGCAAGGAAGGGAATTAATGCTGGTACTAGTACTGAGAGACCTGATGCAGTACTTGTTGCTGGTAGAGTTGGAACTGCTAGAACTGCTGCATTTGAGCTTGCATGGCTCGCATGCATTGCACTAGGTCTTCTAACTGGTTCTGGTTGGTCACTGGGGGCACAACCGAAGGTTCAGCAAAGGTCGCTCCAACCATGGAAGGGAGTGGAGTGTTCACGGGTGCCACTGTGAGAGGAACGTTCAAGCTGGGATCCTGTCCACAGAGAGGGGAACGATGAATTGCCCGATGTAGACAGTGGGGAGTTGGGGTTGCTCCCCAGAAGCGTTCTGGTTGGCACCACGTCTGGTGTTGCTGGAGGAGGCCATGAATGCTAAGTTCTCAAAAGGAAATTGTAGAAACTTAGAGGAAGGCTTTTTTGAAGTGTTTCCCATAGACGACGCCAAATGATGCTACGCAATCCGGGCACTCCTAGTCGGCAACTGACTGGCTCCTAGTTGGCGACGGATGGTACCTGAGAAGAAGACAATGAAGGATTCCCGGGGGACTTGCCCGGTGGGAATACTTTGATGCTTAAGTTAGAACGCTGGAGAAAGTAATAAAGAGTGCAAAGAAGGCTAAGAGTGCAGGTCGCGCTAGATCACTGAATGTTCGAGATTAGCTCGAGACAAAGTTCAGATATATTTCAGATGTTCAAGATACCTTTTCCCCTTCGACTATGGGGCTCTTAAATATGAGCATTCTTATCAAATCAGGCGTAACCTCCACTGGACCTCTGTCGCAGCCGTTATCTGCCAGGGCTGCGCAGGTAACCGTTGCAGAGTACTACCCAATCGGATGAGTGACACGTCCCGAAAGGACAGACATGCCACCATCTGTTGAGAGACGTGGGTACAGTCTGTCGGGTTGGCAGGGACTGCGCCATCAGTCAGGAGACGTGGTACAGTCTGATGGGTACAGTCTTGTCAGATAGAAGCTTCCTGAAAATGTTGTGTCCCTTAGTAGCGAGTTGCCTTGTAGCGAGCTATCCCGTAGCGAGCTGCCTTGTAGCGAGCTATTTAGTTGCGAGCTGCCTTGTAGCGAGCTATTTAGTTGCGAGTTACCTTGTAACGAGCTCGCAGGGATACTTCGAGGTGATTCCTCTTGAGGTTGCCCTTAGGGCAATTTTTCTGCCTAAGTGTTGGAGCGAGTTGGTTATCTTAGCTCGCGAGCTGGGATAGACTTATCTTGGAGTAATCCCTTTCAGTACATCAGGGGTTTTCGAGCTCGCGCCATAGCGAGCTCACCCTATGGCGAGTTGTGACATAGCGAGCTGTCCTGTGGGCTCGTTACGTAGTCGTGGTCAGGCTGTGGTGCTGAGATATTACTTGTGCTGAGTCATATCCATGTGTCACCGTCTCAAGGGGTCGGGTCAAATCAACCTCCATCATATATATACATTTCCTAAACCTTAAACCAACTTAAATATGCCTTGTTAACCTTTCAAAGGGTAAATCTAATAGATAAAATTTAAAAGACAAAAATAACCTTAATTGTTCATTAAATTTTCAAAACATGCCCTCTTTCTTCCTGTACAATAAATTAAGGGCCATCACATTTTCGGGTTGGCCCAACCTAGTTAGATCCCCAATATCACTTCAGATCTCACGCACAGAGAGAAATTGCCTTGCTCATAGTTGCTAGCTACTCATTCTCAATTGCATATCTACTATTTATTTATTGCATATATGTTGTTCTCTGAATAATGGTACTGCAAGAGAAGCATTTCTGAGTTTCTAACCCTATTTTAAACGTATCTTAAACTAGTACAACATCTAAGAACGAGGACCTCATGAGTATTATCTTTTGTATGAATGAGATCTCAAAGCTATAACTGGGAATCCCATGGTAGGCACGTATAATTCAGACGAGACTTAGTGGAGTACTAGCCCTAATATCTGTTTTTGGATACTCAGAAATGTTTCTCTATTGCAGTATTGTTTGAGCTCTCTCTCTCTCCTGCTTATTGCTTTTGTCTACTTGCTACCACATGATCTCTCTCGTCCTTCTTCACCATGGGGGAGTCAATCATGGATTTTTCACAACTACTCGACCATGGAGAAGCCTGCAAAATCATGGGACCACGATTGTATACAAGTCCTTTACACCTCTCATTTCTTTTTAATGCAAGATTCTCTTCAAATAAAAGAAGAATTAAAGCAACTTGATGGAGTTATTTTTATAGATCAAAGAATTGTTTTCAACATCTTCAAACTTTGCTTTCAAACTGGACCATGGAAAACGCTCAATGACCAAAGCATAGAGGTGGTAATAACAATTGTCCAGAACTAGAAGGCAATGCAATATATTGATGAGACTCATTGAAACACTAATTAAATGGTTTGTCTGTGTTGGAGAGAAAATTCCCACTTCATCGGCTAGGGAGATCCGGAGACGTATGTAGAAACAGAGAGGGCACAATTGAACAAGAAGCTTTCAGAAATTAAGGAAGAACGAGAACTTATTGCTGAAAAGCTGCTAATTCGGTAATTTGATGCAAGAAATTTCTATAGCAACTGCAAAAAAACAGAAAAGCTAACATTTATCAATGAGTAAATAATCCAGTGGAAACAAAAAGAAAAAAAAAAAACAGTAATTTATATATTGTACTTTTGTTTTGGGTATTCATGTATTATATACGGAAAGAAGAAAGGGATGAACAATAGTAATATGGACTTAAGAAAAAAATAATTAAGAAAGCAATCGTGTGAAGAACAATACCGAACAATACTGTATATATAGAGTAAGAAAAAAGCAAGTTAATCGTGTACAATAAGAAAAAAGTCTTTCTCTTTGTAGAGGCATAGATCTAAGTATTTAGCATACACATTGGGGGAGGTTTAAATCCTTCTTAACTATTCTGTTATGTTTCTTTTCTTTCTTTTTTTTTTTTTTTGATAAATAAGACATTCGTTACACAGAGAAAGCATAAACTAAGGCTATGCTTGGTTTGAAGGAAAAGGAAAAGGAAAGGAAAGATAGGAAAACCATTACAAACTTTATATAAAGTTTCCTATCTTTCCCTACTTTTTTCCTTCAAACCAAACACAGCCTAAGGGAAATTCAACACTACCAGCCTAAACTACCAACAACACCTAAACACAAGAAACTACAGAGCACAAACTGAAAACAAAATAGTTAAGGAGGATCATCCCTGATTTAGATTTGAGAATCAGCTGCCAAAGAAGCATAATTTTAACCACTCCGACGACTGGCAGTGTTTAACAGCTAATGCAATTTACAAGGGAGGTGGCGGTGTTCATGGTTAATCGGATGGGTACTACCGGTTAATCAATTGACCGATTGACTTCTTCAGTTTTTACGTTTATAACATATATTATAAATAAATATTTTCTACATTAACTAAAACTCATACTAAACCAAAACTAAATCCATCAATTTGATTAATTGATTTATGATTTAGACGTCTTAATCCATTTTTTTTGTTAAAAAGAGAGGGAAGGTCTTATTATTTAGCGTGAACGTCAGGTGTAGGTGAAGTTTAAATCTTTTACCCTAAAAAAGTTCCAGACATGAGACACCAGGCCAAACGACAAAGCACATAATAAAACTCAACCTTGACCACATAGTGTGTGAGTGTGTCTACACACAGACAATTAGAAATAGAATAAGATAAAATTTTATCCTCTCAACTCAACCTAAGAAAAAGGAACCATTACCAACTTACCAAGGAAGTTGAACGAGATGAGCATCAAACCCGTTATCCTTCATTTGCAAAACAAATCTTATCGGGTTCAGGGCCTCCGAATCCGATTATAGATCGGAATGTTGGGCCAGTGCACAGTTCACCGTCCGTGCCCAACAGTTGGCCCACCGGCCCCTCACACCCATTTCAAGGGTCATGTGGCATGTGGGCCTTCTTATTTCACAACACACCATGTGCATGACTTCACTTATATTTATAAATTATAAATTTTAAAAATAAATAAAAATTAAAAAAAAAGGGACTCTGCAATGTAACTGCAAAAAGCAGGTAGACCCGCGGTTTTGTTCCACTTTTCAATTCTACGGATGTACGGAGGATGCCTTCACGGGTTGTAGCCGGTCATGCTTATAACAACAGCACACACAGCATCAATTAATTTTAATTATTAAACAAAAAAAATGGGCAAGAAAAGAAAACAACAAATGAAGACAGAGAGAGAACGGAAAAAGTCTATCGTACGACTCAAAAAACACTGGTTTTGCTTAATCTTCTTCTTTTTCTTTCTTTCTATTAGATTCCAGGAAGGAACACCAAACCGAACTCTTCTGGGTGACTTGCTTTTAATCTGAGAGGCGTTTGGATGCCATATGGATTTACAGAGAGTTTTCTTCTGGGTGACTTGCTTCTCTGCAGTGGTTCTGCTTTGGACTCCTGCTTCGGTAATTGCAGGGGATATCGTGCATCAAGACGATGAGGCGCCCAAGAAGCCCGGTTGCTCGAACAATTTCGTTCTGGTAATTTTTATGCTGTTTCATGTTTTTTTTTTTTTATCTTTCAAGCAGTCATTATTGCTTTGGTTTCTCAACTGTGTCCTTTTCTTATTTGCATCTGTTTGGTTTATTTTTGTATTTCCTGTTCTGAATGCTTTTTCTTTCTTCTTCGGCTTCTCTAATTGAGGCGTAGGAGAAAGTAAGGATGACAATAGTACTAGAAAAATGCGAACGTGGTTCGATCTCTTCTTCTTTAATTTGGTGCTATTTGATGTGAAAATACTCTTCTTGTTTTTTTTTTTCCTTTCATTCCTTTTATTTGTGGTGGGGAGTACAGCGGAATTTGGGGTTCTGATTTCCCTCTTCGTACTTTGGTTGGTATTTCTCACTAGTTGTTGATGCTTCTTTTTTTTCTGCGATCTGCTTGGAGCTTGATGTTTTAACTGGTATTTTTACTTCGTACAGAGTGGCGACAAACTTGCTGAATTTAAAACCTCTATTGTTTTATTTTATTTTTTCTTCTTTTTATGTTGGGCAATTGGTATTCTTCAGGTTATATTTGTTGCTGCCTTTGTTGTCTTGGTTTTTTTTCTTAAAATATTCTTCCATCTTCGGGCCTTCGGGGATGGATGGCGGTGTATCAGAAGTTCCAAGTTCGAGGAGAATCTTCCTCCTAGTGTTCTAGACCACTTGCAAGTGTTTTCGTTTTGTTTTCTGCCGAAATGTCCTTCAACCCTCTTTGTACCATAATTAGATGAGCAATTGTAAGTCAATAGGCTTGTAATTGATTTCTGATTGCATTGTAGCTTATTATATTAGGTCCTTTTGGTTCTCATCAAGTATCCTTTGGTTTCCATGTGGATCCACATCGACTCATTTTGCTTATGTGTTTCTCATTCTTTTTATTATACTATTACTCCCTCATCTCTTTGTTAATGACATTTGATGCTTGGTAGGTGAAAGTCCAAACTTGGGTGGATGGAAAGGAAGGAAATGAGTTTGTCGGAGTTGGTGCTCGGTTTGGCACTACCATGGAGTCAAAGGAGAAACATGCTAACCAGACTAAGCTTTCCCTTTCTGACCCTCCTGATTGTTGCAGCCAACCCAAAAATAAGGTTTTCCTTTTATTTTATTCTCTTCTCCAATTGGCAAGGCATGCATCCTTCTATATGATGAACACTAAGATTTATTGTGGCATAAAAAGGTTATAATTTAGAGTGCCATTTTCTTTTCTAGCTTATTGGAGATGTCATCCTTGTGCACCGAGGTAATTGCACATTCACAAAAAAGGCAAATGTTGCACAAGCTGCTGGTGCTTCAGCCATCCTTATCATAAATAACAAAAAAGGTGTGTATATTATCCTTTTTATTTTCCTGGTTTTAGATTCATATGCTTTTACTAAGCCATCCCAATATTTTGTTGTTGTTAAATAAAGTTTTCTTAGTTTATATATTTAAAGGGGCAGATGTAGATTTGGATTGTCACATTATTATTATCTTCATGGAATTAATATCACAAAGGAGCTGATGGAATAACTTTTAACTACTGGTGGAGATAAAGATTCACACTTAACCATTTCCCTATTGATACAGATCACAGAATATAAATTGAACAAAAGAAAAGGATTGGAAGATGCCCCCCAAAACACGATTTACTAAAAATAGGTTAAGACTCTATTTGGCTGTTGTTGTCAGTATAGATGGTTTAGTTAACTCTGCTGTTACATTTTTGTTGGTTGAAAATTTTCTATTGTAATAAAGCTATTTGCAAAACAAAATCAGAGCCTTGACAGTCTAAATTGAAAAGAAATGTAATTATAGCTTAGCTGTTATCTCAAAATAACAAGAGCTCTGCTACATTACCAGTTCTCATAACTTCTTCTGCTAGTTGATGTATCTTTCTGTTTCATCCTGCAGAGCTATTCAAGATGGTTTGTGATCCCAAAGAAACAGACCTTGATATACACATTCCTGCAGTCATGCTCCCACAAGATGCTGGTGTAATACTGGAAACAAGTTTTAAGAAGAATTCCTCAGGTGAACTTTCATTTACCCTGGTTGAGGTGAAAGAAGTTGCTCCTTGATATACACATTTTCTTGGCCCTATATTTAGTCTTCCATCAGTTTTCTCCTTCTGCTGTTGGTTGCTAAACCTCTTGCTAAAGTTCCATGATTTTTCTTCAGTTGCTGTGCAGTTGTATTCTCCACAACGTCCACTGGTGGATATAGCAGAAGTATTTTTATGGCTGATGGCAGTTGGAACCATCTTGTGTGCGTCATATTGGTCTGCATGGAGTGCCAGAGAAGCAGCTATTGAACAAGACAAATTGTTAAAGGTTATTTTTTCTTCGATCCTTTATTTAGAAGCTTACTTGATACATTCATACCCAAGGGGTTTATTCTATTTTTTCCCGAATCTTGTGGATAACTTTGATGATTTGTAGGTTTGATAGATGAATTGATTTTTCCTCATGTAGGATGCTTCAGATGAATTTGTAAATGTAGAAGCCCCAGGTGCTAGTGGTGTGGTGGATATCAACACAACATCAGCCGTCCTTTTTGTTGTGATTGCTTCTTGCTTCTTAGTTTTACTTTACAGACTTATGTCTTTCTGGTTTGTTGAGCTATTGGTGGTCCTATTTTGCATCGGTGGAGTAGAGGTGTGTTTGTCCTTCTTTCATTTCATATTTTATAGATCCATGCATATGCACCTTGGACTTGTATCTGTTTGGTTTTGTTTACAAAAAATATACTTAGACTTGAAGGTTTCCTACATGGCTTTAGGGTTGACCACTGGAAATATCAGACTTCAGTTCTTCAATATTGATTTATGCATTTACTGTCTCAAAACTGTAATTAAACCCTTTTGCTTCTTGTTCTTGCAGGGCCTGCAAACTTGCTTGGTGGCTTTATTGTCAAGGTATAATTGTTCATTCCAGTTCTCTCCCGTTTTGCATAATTTTTTCTGCTTTAGAAGACTTCATATTAGATGCTAAACTACTAAATCAGTTCCTTCTCCCATTCCTGATGAAGCCATGATTTATGCTTGTATTGGTAGAGGATTTGAATGCATCACCTAATTAGAATTTGATTTTGTTGTGAGCGAGCTTCATTTGTTTTCCAAATACCATAGTTGTTCTTTCTATTCCATTCTACATGCTTATCATGTGATGGGGATCAGTCCAGGCATTATAAGACCTGTTCTCATAAGAAGAAGGCCAACAAACAGGTTCTGATTTGGCATGGAGAAGACTCTTGGGACTTGGACTGATTTGGCCAGGGGTATTTTCCTCATTTTGACTAGTCTCATGTGGGCTTGGTCTATAGCATCTTGTTCCTCTAGCGTAGTAGTACACAAGACAAGGAGTGGCTTTTTTGTAATTATGGTGAACAGAATTCTGGTCCGCACAAGTCACTCTATAAATAGATGTATTCTCTTCCTTTTGAAGCTAATGAAGATTTCTTTAGAGTTGTCTTGCAAGTTTGCTATATGGAGTGATTCCTACAAACTCTAGAGTGATTCTATCTATGACCTTTGGAATGATGCGTTGGGATTTCTCCCTCTTCTCTCTCTCTCTCTCTCTCTCTCTCTTGTGATAGTTTGTTCCAGCCCTATTGCATCAATTTGGTATCAGAGCATTAGGTTTCAAATGACTCATTACCATGGGAGAAACATGAGATGATGAGAGGAAGATTAAGTGAACAAGCTAAAGAAGAGTTGTTGCTTGCACTTATTAATCACCACCCTAGAAGCTCAAGTCAAAATGTTGATGAAAGGCCAAGAAGTGAAAAACATTAGTTTTCCACCTGGAGGAGCTGAAGCAGAGGGTTCTAACACCAATAACCTTGCTGGTCAACATGTGAACCACCCACTAAGGACTGCCATTAAGGAGATGAGATCAAGACAGAGTTTGTAGAATTATGAAACCTTGATTGGCCCACCCCCACTAACATTCATGAAGTGAGAAGCTTTCATGGATTAGCTACTTTTTACAGGCGTTTCATAAGGAATTTCAACACTATTATGACACCAATTACAAAAGCTATGAAAATGAGGAATTTGTTTGATCTAAGGCTGCAACTAAAGCCTTTGAAACTATCAAGCAAAGGATGACTGAGACCCTAGCATTACAATTGCCCAACTTTTCAAAAATCTTTGAAGTGTTTTGTGATGCTTCCCAAGTTGGAATAGGTGGTTTGCTTATGCAAGGACATCCTATAGTTTTTCATAGTGAAAATCTTAATGAAGCTAAACAAAAAATTCCACATACGACAAGGAATTTTGTGCTGTTGTGCAATGTCTTTGACATTGGTGTCATTATTTAATTTCCCAAGAGTTTGTTTTGTATTCAGATCATGAGGCACTCAAATATCTCAAATCCCATAAGTATCTTAGTAGTCAACATCAGAAATGGGCTGAATTTTTAGCAAAATATAACTTTGTGATTAAGCATACAGCTGGTGCCAAGAACCAAGTAGCTGATGCATTGAGCCAAGTGGTGTATATACTTCATTCTATGTCTGTACAAGATGTGGGGTTCGATCAATTGAAGCAAGATTATGTTGGTTGCAAGGATTTCAGCATCATTTATGGTTCTTTACAAGCTAGACAGCAATTTGAATATCCTGGCTTTTCTATCCATTATGTTATATGGGAGTTATATGTAGGTGGAATTCTTGGGCGTTTTGGTTGAGACAAGACCATTGCTATGGTAGAAATCGCTTTTATTGGCCTAGCCTTAAGGCTCATGTTGAACATGTGATCAAACAGTGTAGAATTTGTCAATTGGCAAAAGGGAGAAAGAAAAATGCAAGGTTGTACACCCCTTTACCAATTCCACATGAGCCTTGGCAAGATTTCTCTATGGATTTTGTCCTAGGTCTGCCCAAGACAGTAAGTTATGTTGAGGTAGACAAGTTCTCAAAAATGGTCCACTTTATTCCTTGCATTAAGACATTCAATGCCTCACATGTGGCAAACCTATTCTTTAGGGAAATTGTTCGTTTACATGGTGTTCCTGTTACTATTGTTTCTGATTGCGATGCTAAGTTTATGAGTTATTTTTGGAAGACACTTTGGAAACTTCTCAATACAAAACCGAAGTTTTCATCTTCTTTTCATCCACAGACTGATGGCCAAACTAAGGTAGTTAGTAGGAGCCTTGGTGATTTGCTACATTGCTTAGTTGGTAACCATACTTCCAGGTGGGATCTCATCCTACCTATGGCTGAATTTGCTTACAACAATTCAGTCAACAGGTCAACTGGAAGAAGTCCCTTCGAGATAGTTATTGGAATTCAGCCTAAGAGGATTATTGATTTAGTGTCTTTGCCACAAGACGCCATGACTAGCATAGAGGCCAAAGGCTTTGCTTGCCACATGAGAGAAATCCATGATGAAGTTAGACACAAGATTGCTCTTAGCTATGATGCATACAAAGCCAAAGCTGATTTGCATAGGCACCTAGCTGATATTGAGGAGGATGATATGAATATGGTGCATGTATGTATTGAACGCTTTCCTAAGGGCTTTTATAAGAAGCTTCACTCCAAGAGTGCAGGTCCCTACAATATCACTAAGAAAATCAATTCTAATGCCTATGTCCTGGAGATGCCAAGCGACATGGGAATTAGCCCAATCTTCAATGTTGAAGACCTAAGTGCATATCATGGCCATAGTGGTTGTCCCACAGTCTCATTGCTTAAGCTGCCTTTGGTTCCACCTACTGATGTGCTTGAAGACATCCTTGATGAGAAGTTGATTTCTACAGCAAGCGGGCTTTGTCAAAATTTTCTTGTAAAGTGGAAGAATCTATCTCTTTCAGAATGTTCGTGGGTTACAGCCAAAGACTTGTATCATCTTAATCCCAAACTTTATGTGCAATATCATGCCTTTAACTTGCCAGAGCCGAATTCTTTCAAGCCAAGGGGAGACGATGGGGATCGGTCCAGGCATTATAAGACCTATTCTAATAAGAAGAAGGCCAACAAACAGGTTCTGATTTGGCATGGAAGAGACTCTTGGGACTTGGACTGATCTGGTCAAAGGTATTTTCGTCATTTTGGCCAGCCCCATGTGGGCTTGGGCTATAGCATCTTGTTCCTCTAGCTTAGTAGTTCTCTTCAATTTTCAGTTTATTTGCATTAGTAGGTAGAAAGTTATTATGTTTCTTCATGCACAAGACAAGGAGTGGCTTTTTTTGTAATTATGGTGAACAGTATTCCGGGCCGCACAAGTCAATCTATAAATAGATGTATTCTCTTCCTTTTAAAGCTAATGAAGATTTCTTTAAAGCTCTTTTGTAGGGGTCTCAATGGTATTTGAAAATCTGATTTCGAATTAGAGATTCGACATAATCGAATCGAATTTGGATATGACCTGATTTGATTCGATAAAATCCGAATTTGACCGATTATTTAATCTTATATATAATATATAAAATATTTAAATGTTTTATATAATTTTTATAAAATAATTAAATTATTTAAATAGTCTATATATTTATATAAAAAATATTTATTTTATATATTTATTAATTACCTAAAATAATTAATTTGTCAAATTCGAATTGAATTGAATATTCGAATATTTAACCAGATTCGAATTCGAATATTATTTTTCAATATCCGTTGGATATCAAATCAAATTCAGATATCGGATTTTCTAATTGGATTCGATCCATTTACACCCCTACTCTCTTGCAAGTTTGTTGTATGGTGATTCCTACAAACCTAGAGTGATTCTAGGACCCTTGGAGTGATTCCTTGGGATTTCTCTCTCTTTTCTCTTCCTCCACCTTCCCTCCCTCCCTCCCTCTCTCTCTCTCTCTCGTGATAGTTCGTTCCAGCCCTATTGCATCATCCTACTCTACTCATCTCCTGATTTTCTTCTGGGAACTTGGCTTGTCATGTGCCCTATTCATGAGGTTTGGTGAAATAGTCAAAAGACTCAATTTTTATGCTTGGGAAGTTTTGTTTCAAGTAGTTATTATCATGCTGGTAGCCATATAAAATTTGCTGGGGTGGGGGAATAAAAAGAAGAATCATCCATTCCATATGGAAGTATGTGCAACATTTGATTTTTCTGAATTTTAATGGAATTTATAGAACATGCCAAAGCTCTTTATACTTTAAGAACAATCTCTGATATACTAAACTGATTTTTTTTTCTTAATAACATAAGGAGATTTTCCTAGACAAGAAAGGAGTGAGTTACCATGTACAACATCAGAAGCAAACAGCTCATAAGGACTTCATGTGAATTTCTTGATAATTGTAAACAGTAGTAGATTCCTATATCTTTGATTTTCTTTTTATGTTTTCGACAAAGGAAAAAGAATGAAAAGGAAAAGGCAGGTAACTAATAAATATGACAAAAAAGCATGTTCTTTATGTGTATTCTCCATCACATCATATAGGTTTGATTGATTAACTTTAACTTATTGGAGGTATCTCTTTGTTTTTCAACTTCCATGAAGTTCTTTGAATCTTTGGTTTTGACTAGATATATTTTCAGGTGGTTCAAACATGCTGGAGAATCATTTGTTAAAGTACCCTTCTTTGGAGCTGTTTCTTACCTTACAATAGCTGTTTGTCCATTCTGCATAGCATTTGCTGTTGTTTGGGCTGTGTATCGGCGCATCTCCTTTGCATGGATAGGCCAAGATATTCTTGTAAGGGGAATTGATCATCTTTGTATTCTTATTCTCTCATTTTGTAATACATATTCCTGGAGTTCCCATGGAAATACTGAACATATTTCTGGGATAGATAAAACATACTACTTTGGCAAAGAATGCAAAATCCTCCTTATATACTTGCTTTTGAAAGTTGAAATTTATGTTTATACAATTAGAATCATTTTATTCATGGCCTTAGCACTGAATAATATTATTTTATCTTACATCCCCCTTTTTTTGAATTCTTTTTTGTTCAGGGTATTGCATTGATAATTACAGTTCTTCAAATTGTCCGTGTACCTAACCTCAAGGTAATAATGTAGACTCAACTTTTCTTTCATTGGATATTACTCTGTGACAGCATATCATGTCTGCATGGTTATTATTTAGATTTCTTTGAATCTAACAACTTCAATTTAGTTGCACAAATTAGAGCCCGATGCAAACATATGAAAACAGATATAAACGTAAACATCTACATGCTTTTTTGTGTCGTTGGGGCATTTACCAGAGTCTAAACACAACCCATGTGTCTTCCATATGAAACTTCAGACAGCTCATATCATCCACAGAAAACTCCAATAGTAGATGGGCCATAGGACTGGCGTGGTGTGGTGAGTGAACCCTTGACTTAAGAAGATTGTCCCCTATGCAGTGAATGGTTTGAATTGAGCAAATGATTCAATAGTTGTCATGGCCTTGTAGGTTTGTAATTGAGTCATTTATAGTAGTATAAACGACCAAGGAAACCTTCATGTGGCAACAATGATTACAGGCCCAGAGGCTCACATGTTTCTCCATCCACAATCTATTGGACAAATTTTAACTTAAAGCCCTTGCTTCATATTTAAAAAAAAAAAAAAAGCTTTGTTTGTGTGTATATGAGATTTTGTATGGCTAACATCATTTGGGAAAATACTTCAACACAAGGTAGGATATAGGGCCCGGTGACCTTAGGTTTTCATTGTAGTGTGAATGATGTGGGATATCCTCAATATTAATTCTTTCATCCTTGTATAATTTTAGTGATGACAATTTTGGTATTTCAAAATCTAACTCAAATAAGACCTATTGTTATTGAATCTTACTTTATGATTCTACTTCATCTAGGCAATATGTTAATCACATTTCCTCATGTCTCGTCCCATTATTTTTTGTGCCCTTTCTAGCATTCACCTTGCCCTTTCAGAGTCTTCAAAATGTATTTATTCCTTAATGCAATCATTGAATTTGACGTATATTATGAGATCATCTTAGTTGACATTCTAACGTATTGTTGGTTAGTGGGACTATCTCTATTTTTTTTTTTGGATAAGAAATGATGAATTTTATTAATTCAGAGATTTAAAACTGATACAAGCATCCCTTGGAGAGGCGCGAGCTGCAGCCTCTCCCTAATAGATTACATTACAAAAAAGAGTAAATAACAAATTACAGCAGAACCCAAAACAATTGTTCCCTTCTTGCCCCTTGCTTCGCCAACCAATCAACCAGGGTAATTTTCAAAAAAAAAAAAAAAGAAAGAAAATCAACCAGTGCATTTGCTGATCTCCCTGCTCACTGTATTCTCACATGCATATTTCATGTCAGCCATTTAAATTTCTTGATTTCATTCTTATACACCACACAGCTTGCTCTGGGTTCTTCAACCACCCTACACCTTGGAGTCCCTTTCAATCAAAAGTTGCTCCACTCCTAACTGATTTGCAAACTTCACCCCTTGTAAGGCAGCTAATAATTCTTCCACAGTGGAGTCCCCAATCCCCAAAGGACCCAAGTAAAAGAATATGACCTCACCAAATTCATTTCTCAAAGCACCTCCCATTTCAGAGGAACCTGGGTTGTCTTGACTGCTCCCCTCAAAATTCAGCTTCAAAGAACCTCCAGGAGGGGGTAGCCAACTTGCCAATACCCTATTCCTTATAGATGAACATCTAGCTAGCTGGCCAATTCCTCCAAATTTTACAAATGGATTTGTTTCTAGTTTTATCTTTCATAGTTTTGGCATTCGTTCTACTCTCAACATTCTCATCTTGACTTAGTTTATTCAATATATACATTGTTTTTATTGCCCAACATCCATTATACGTTGTAAATTGTTTTTTATTTCCCAACATTCATTTCATACAGCACCACTGGTTTAGAGCTATAGTACCCAGATAGGCAGATAGTTGTACAAGGGTGCTTTATCATGTCAGATACTTCAATTTTTAGTATAAATTCTGTATGATAGTTATCCAGTCTGTTTCCTTGCCGTATCCAGGTAAGCATGGGGCCTAAGAAATTTTCTGTTGGTTTGGTTGGTTAGTGTCCACATAATACCATAGAAAGTCTTATCTACCTTGCACTAATTAATGATAATCTAATTCTCCTTATGAATAATTAAGCCTAATTGTTTTTATCAAAAAATAATCAAGCTTAACTGTTGGAGATGATCATTTTATTTCATAGTTAGTTTAACTGTTTTTTTATCAGTAACTGGTAAAAACTTTTACTCTAAAGGGTAAAAGTCTGTCTACTACTCCTTGCCAATCTAAAGAATCAGCAGGAGAATTATAAGATCTAGCTGGTCTAACTCTTACCGTAAGTCACACATTTTATTACTAAAATACATTCCATATATTCTATTCGGATCCAGCTTATCATGAAATCTTTTGGTTCTAAAGCATCTCTCCAGAGTTTCAAATTTGCATTACCTCTATATTATTTGAGACTGCCATTAAAGAAAAGTAAAAGAAAAAAAAAAAACTGTCTCTAGATGTCTAGTTAACTCATATATACTAAAGAGGTATGGTACAGGCTTAACCCTGATCATTTCCGTAAGATGGAGTTTAAGTGGCCTCATCTTGGTTTTACATCCTATTCACCATTTCTATCATACATGTCTTTACCATATCAGTACATAGGACTACAACTTGGGCAGGCCCGGCCAATTCAAGCTTTTGCATGGATTGGGTTGGGGTTTTGGGCTTTAAGCTGAGCCTGGTCCTGAAAACTCAGGTTGGACCTCAAGTTTGGTAAAGGTCATGTGGTATGCTTCCAGCAATATACTTCGTTGCAAATGTTTGTGTTAATCATTGTAGTGCTTGTGGCATGTCTCTTAAGAACATTTGCTTAGTATCTGGAGTTCCAGACATACTGTTTTATTAGGTCATTGATATTTTTGGTAATTCAGTTTGACTGATTTCTAATGCTTCTTAATGAGATCAGGTGGGCACAGTGCTTCTAAGTTGTGCATTCATGTATGATATTTTCTGGGTGTTTGTTTCTAAGAAGTGGTTCCATGAAAGTGTAATGATAGTGGTAAGTTATATTTTGAACTTGATTCTACAGTTCGCTACATATTTGCTATTGTTTTATATTTCAATTGTGAGTGAGATGTATATATTTCGACTCTGCTCTTTGTAGGTAGCCCGGGGTGACAAAAGTGGTGAAGATGGTATTCCAATGTTACTGAAAATTCCTCGAATGTTCGATCCTTGGGGTGGTTACAGCATTATCGGATTTGGTGACATTCTCTTACCAGGATTGCTAATAGCTTTTTCATTGAGGTTAAACTTAAAACTCTGAAGCCATTTTTACCTTTATTCTACCTTTTAGGTGCTGCAAACTTGTAGAGTTGTATTTGTTATTTAGACATAATGTCTTATATTTTCTGCATTTCACAAGGTTGAGAGGCATTGGTTGGGTTTTGAAGTAAGAAAACACTCCTTGCATGAGAAATGCTAATCCTATTAGGGTTTTGTAGAGTGCTGTCACCTTAAGCAACTCTACTCTATGCACTCCCTTCGCACTTTCTGCATATTATGAATGATTCCATTTGCTCTGGCCTCTTTCTGTAGCATATTTTTATTATATTTGCTGAAATGCTTCATTGTAATTCTATTTGTTTTAAACAAATCAAAAGAAAGATTATGTTGAACCCAAAAAAGATTATGTTGATTTGGCAATGTACTAATTGGTTATCATATCAATTATGGGTAACTTGTAGGTATGATTGGTTAGCAAAGAAGAATCTTCGAACTGGATACTTCCTTTGGGCGATGGTGGCTTATGGTTTAGGTAAGAGCCTTCTAAATGCCCCACTTTTAACATTTACTAATAAGAGGGGAGGGGGAAAGACCAGAAAATAAATGGGATATTGTTGGGAACCTGCAACCATATCATATATTAGAAACACAGATGGAGTTGGTTTGACAATGTTTTGTAACCTGGAGTGGAGCTCAAATTGTTCAAGCAAGCAGGTCAAATGCTTGGATTATGAATCGTTGAGCAGCCATTTGCATGGAGCAAAGCTTTTTTATCAGTGTATTGGTATCAGATGGGAATGACAAAAGTACAAAACAAGGTTAAGTAGATACCGAATGGTGTAATCGTCATGCTCATTCCTATCCTTACCAGTCTCCTCGCTTAGGCTGTTACAGGGACTGCTGCATCTACCATATCTCCTTTCAATGTGCTGCATGCAGCAGCATAAACAAGACCAAAAGTGTTAGCCCGATATTCACCATAGTCTGCACTGTGCAGGCAATGAACCATAAGATGAACAGGGAACTTGATTGAATGTGAAGTATAAGTACGAAGTTGGATTAAATTAAAAATTAATGGATTTATGTTTACATTCTGATTTCTCTGAAGCACAATCTGTTTAATAAGAGGAATGATGGGGTTCATCATGTTTCCTTCCTTTTTCCCCTTTGTCTGAGACTGACCTAGATGGTTTGAAATGATCCATCCAGTAGGTATGGTGTTTTCTAGAAACCAGCTGGGGCCAATCAATTGCATCAATTGTTTGGAGCACTAATCATTTGCAGTTGAACAGAATCATACAAGTATCTTAGTTCCAGGTCAACTAATTCAATTGTCCAGGTCAGCTTGTTTTTAAAAATCAGACCTTACGATGTGTATGTATATGTATGGCACAACCATAACTCCAGTTAAACATTTTCTAACCAAGGGGGATGAGAAGTTGCCCATTAGTTCTAGACAGATTTTGCTTAAAATGGAAATTGGATAAAATATGAAAGTATACATTCTGCTTTGGCATTTGATTTGATGCAAGCTTTCTTTAAGTTTCATGATTGATTAGCAGCCATTCTCCCAAAATAACCATTGTGTTGCATGAAATTTGCAGGTCTCCTTATCACGTATGTTGCTTTAAACTTGATGGATGGACATGGCCAGCCAGCTCTACTTTACATTGTTCCTTTCACACTTGGTGGGTGACATAGAAGGGCTTCTGTTGTTTGAGTTGAGTTCTCTTTTCGTCTTCTCTAATCTGAATCTTCCTTATGCAAATTGCAATGCAGGCACATTTTTCACTCTGGGGAAGAAGAGAGGTGAATTTAAGAATTTATGGACAAATGGAGAGCCATATAGACCCTGCCCACACGTCCAACTCCAACCCACTCAGTGACAGAAAACCGGGTGAACAACCGCTTTGTATTATATTAGTGAGTGTATGTAGCAATAGCATGAGTATCATCACATCACATTACTACGTGAAGAGCGTGGAGGCTGTTGTTAACGAACTAACCTCTTCAAGCTCAGCAGTTACTTGTTTGCATTAAATTAATTAGGAATTGGATTCTAACACTTGTATGTCGTCCCTCCCTTTTTCGATGCACGGACTGTGTTGTTGGTAAAATCATATAATCTTTGCATTAACATGTTCGACGACGGAATTGAATAAAATGAACAGCAAACAGGTAGCCTTGTGGCCGGTGATATACGGTACCTACTGCCATTTTCACTTAGGCTGTGTTTGGTTTGAAGGAAAACGTCAGGGAAATGTGGAGAAACCCATACAAGGTTTGTATAGCCGTGGATTGGGAAGAAAGGTGCCATCTCTCTTTCCCTACCTTCAAACCAAACACAGCCATCTTACATGGAAAGAAAGGTGCATGACATGTGGCTGGTAAGTTATGGTACTCACCCACCTCACAGCCGTGGATTGGGAACATCTCCCCATGAATGAATGGGAGATATTACATCAGATCAGCTGCAAAGTGTCATGAGATGGGTGTGAGGATTCTGTGAAGAATCCGAACTCGATATTACGATGGCCATGGTCCCTTTATAATCGTACTTTCTGCTAGTTGAAATTTTATATACATGACAAAAGTTGAGTCTGGCGTTCCTGAGGCTGCATTTGGTTGAGGGATCCCATGCATGAAGGCCCCTGATTCGATCCCAAAGTCTCCGCCACAACCAATTAGAGACCTTAACAACTGAACCAATCGTCAAAGAAATTGGGCAATCTAGTTTTCAGTAAGACTGGAATTTAAGAATGAGAATTCAGAAAATATGAACTAAGAAAAGAAAGTGTCGTCAAGAGAACATTCTTTCCGCAGGGAGGAATGTTCTTATTCTGCTCGAATGACAGGTCTTCAATGCCACATTCTTAACAACTTTTTTTATTAATAATTGAATCAGACGAATTAGCATCTCTTCTCACCCATTGAGAAGTCACTTCCATTCCTTGTAAAAGTCACATAATACTTCTTTTTTTCATAATAATATGGTCCCACCATCCAATCTCTTCTTTTTGAAATCAATTTATAACTTTGTATCCCCTCCATTGACAGCCTATTGATATTCAGCTCCTTGGCCTTTTTGGATTCCCTCCATGACAACCAATATTTGAGCACTTAAGGAGTCACTTACCCCAATTGGACCCGAGTAGAAAACAATAACTTTTCTTTCATCATTTCTAAAAACACCGCCATTGCCTGGAGGACCCGAATTTCTTTCATCGCTACCATCAAACTTTTTATTTTTTTTATCAGTGAAAATGATTTTAATAAGAAAGAGAATATTAGTACAGAGAATGAGTAGCCTCGGCTACCCCAATGTCCAAAGACATTTCACCTAAAATTTGCTTTGTAGACTTACAATAGAGCCCAAAAATAATATTCCCTGTTAGCCCCTTGCTTTGCTAGCTGATCCGCAAACCCATTTGCTGCTCTTGGAGTCTACTGAAATAAAACCTTTATATCCTTTGTGGAGTGATTAATTTTCTTAATCTCATTTCTGAATGCCCATGGAGCCTTTCCATCCTGCTTCAGCCGGTTATCACCACTTTGGAGTCGCCTTCTACAACCAACTTCCTTGCACCTATTTCCGAGGCCTTTTGTATTCCAAAAACTAGAGCTTTTAGTTCAGCTGTAATGGAGTCTCCCCACCCAATAGGGCCGGAAAACTACCCCATTACATTCTCCCTGTCATCTCTAATGACCCCACCAATACCAGCCATGCCCGGGTTGCCAAAATTGCTCCCATCAAAGTTTAATTTGAGGAATCCCGCTTCAGGAGGATTCCAACTTCTTACTACCTTCTTTTTAGCAGATGACGAGGAAGCTACAACCCTCCAGTTCCTGATTATATGATTCATAGTAAAGTTTGAGAATGACTCCATCGATTTTACCCATGAAGTCACTTTTAACATAATCCTCTCTATCAATAAATCCTTGCACCTTTTCTTCCCTTAAAAAATCCTCAGATTTTTTTCCTCCCATAACATCCAAAGTACTGCTGCCCATGTGCATCTCTATAAGGTTTTCTCCCCAGGCTCACCAGGGTATCCCACCTGCAACCAAAGAGAAAAAAGAACCACTCTCATATGCTGGTAGCTATAGGATATGAAACAAAAATACGAAGAGCAGTTTCACCATTAGATTCACACAAACAACACCAATTAGGTGAAAGGCACCAGTCAGACCTCCTCCTCTGCATCAGATCACAGGTGTTAATTGCACCATGGTAAACTTTCTAACAAAAGGCACCCACTTTAGGGGGAATAGGGCGACACCAGATTTCACGGAATGGATAATGGACCCCAGGTTGAAAAGAAGTCAAAGCTTTGAAGAAGGACGCACAACTAAACTCACCAAGGTGGTTCAGAATCCAAATTCTAGTGTCTTACTTGGTAGAATCTAAAAAATCCCATCAAGCAACTAAATAATAACAAACACCAAATCCAACTCTGAGTCACGCACATTTCTGCGGAGACCTAGGTTCCAAGTATACCCAAATTGTGAGGGAGAGGGGGACAGGAAATCAGTAACCGGTTTTCCTTTAAAGCAAGACAGAGCAAAAACTGAAGGGAATGAAGTCTTTAAAGAAGAGTCACCCACCTAAACATCTTCCCAAAATTTGACTTTATTACCTGAGTTGAGATCAAACCTGACATGATTGAAGAACAATGGGAGGAGTTTGTGAATCGCTTTCCACGGTGAAGCACTGGAAGCCCAGTAAGACACCCCAACATCCCAACCATTTTCAGAGAGCCCATGAATACTAGTCACAATTTTGTGCCACATCCTATCTGTTTCTTATGGGAACCTCCATAACCACTTTCCTAGTAGAGCCTCATTCTTTTCCTTCAACCTTCATAACCCCAATCCTTCAAATTGTTTCCTCCTAGTTACAAGATCCCATCTTACTAAATGATCTTTCTTCTTTTCTCTCAGTTCCCACAAGAAATCCCTCATTATTCTCTCTAATTTCTTTCTCACAGCTTGAGGCAAACTAAACATTGAGAGGTAGTAAACTGGAAGGTTTTCTAGGGTAGACTTGATAAGAGTAATCCTTCCCCCCAAAGAGATATAATTCCTCTTCCACATCGCAAGATTCTTTTCAAACCTCTCCACAACTGGATTCTAAAAATCTATGCTTTTAGGATTTGCACCAAGGGGGAGCCCTAAATACTTGAGTGGCCACTCACTACTTAAACATCTTAGTTCCTCGGCCCAAACATTAATCTCTTCTGATGCTAAATTGATCTCTACCACCTTGCTCTTGTGGAGATTCACTCTTAGATTTGTCACTTTTTCAAAGATTTTTACCAACATTCTCAGTTTTCTTGCCCCTAACTCATCACCAACCTCATAGAAGATAATGATGTCATCCGCAAATTGTAGATGAGTTACCACTACCCTCCCCCTACCTACTTTTCAACCCCTTAACAATCCTACCTCCGCTACCTTTGAGATCAATTTGCTAAAGATCTCAACTAAAATGGTGAAAAGGAAAGGGGACAAAGGGTCCCCTTGTCTCACACATCTTAGTGCATTAAAGAAGTTCTTAACTGCACCATTCACCAACACCAAAAAATGGGAAAATTGAAGACATCCTTTAATCCATTTACACCATCTTGCCCTAAAACCACACTTCCTCAAAGCTTCAACTAAGAACTCCCAATCCACCAAGTCATAGGTTTTCTCTAAATCCAACTTACACACAATGCCCTTCCTTCTTGCTACCTTGAAATCCTCCACACACTCATTGGTAATGAGTATTTGATCTGAAATTTGTCTATCTTGCATGAAGGCCCCTTGAAAATGAGATATGATTGACATGAGGGCCTTTTTTAACCGAATAGAGAGGACTTTTGCAAGGACTTTTGGGGTGGTAGGCACCAAATTTCTTGGTAACCAACGCAATAAAAGTGGCATTTACCCCTTTACTGACAATCCCTTTATCATAAAGCTCCACAAAGACTCACATTAGATCATCCTTTAGCCATTCCCAACAATCATGGTAGAAAGTTATAGTGAATCCATCGGGCCCGAGAGCTTTAAAGTGGTCCATGGAAAAAACTGCTTCCTTCATCTCATCTAATTCAAAATTTCTCTCCAGGCTCCTACTAACGACAGCTTCTAGGACTGGCCAATCAAAACCTTCTTTCTTCCATCTTTCTGAGATAGGCCTTCTTAAGATTGATTTAAAATGATCCACTAAAGTCTCTACAATCTCGTCATGATTAGTTAAAGTGCGACCCTCCAATTCTAACATAGAGATCAAATTCTTCCTTTTTCTCCCATTCGCAACCATGTGAAAATATTTTGTATTCCCATCCCCTTCTTTGATTCAGCGCACTCTTGATTTCTGCCTCTAAGTCATTTCTTCTCTAAGGTGTGTAGAATCTAACTCTTTTCTTAAATTAAATCTCTCATCTCTTTCCCCTACACCCAATGAGCCAGATACCTCATTTTTATTTAATTCTTCAATCCTGTTTGTAAAAAAAGCCTTCCTCTCTTCTATCCTCTCGAACTTTTTCATATTCCACTCCTTGATTTTTGCTTTTCCGAAGCTTCATTCGGAATCTAATCCCTTCCCATATAACTTGAGGGTTATCTTCCTTCCACCACTCCTCAACCTTACGCATAACCTCTAGGACCGTTAACCACATATTCTCAAATCTAAAAGGCGTCGGCCCTTTGCTATTCAACCCTTGTCCAATACATATCGGCCAGTGATTTGAGGTGACCCTGGGCAGCATCCTGTCCACCATGTTACTCCAATGTTCCTCCCAGTCCAAAGACACAAGAAACCTATCCAGCTTTGAGCACATTGGGTTCTCCTAACAATTAGTCCAGGTATATATTGTCTAGTCCCGATTTCCTTAAGTTCAAATGTGTTTATAAAATTATTAAATCTTTTCATACTAGTGGTTATCCTTTATCTCGGATTGTTCAATTCGGCAGTTTGTCTGATCACATTAAAATCCCCCCCCCCCCCAAGCACCACGGGCCTTGCCACAAACCTCTCACATCTACCAATTCTTCCCACATCTCATTCCTTTCCCTATACGAATTAGGCCCATAAACATTCATCAACACCCAATTAAAACTATCATCCAAATTCTGCAATTTTAGCGACAATGAGAACCTGCCTATTAGTTCCTCCAAACATTCCGCCATATTCTCATTCCATAGTGACTATTCCTCCTGATGCACTACACGACGGGGCCATTGTCCAACCTATGTCTCTACCTCCCCAAACAGTTCTTACCCACCTATCAATCTCTTGTGCCTTAGACTCTTGAAACATCACCACATCTGGTTTTTTCTCTCCTTAACACTTCCTTTACAATTCTTCTTTTAGCTACCCTCTAACATTCCACCTTAAGATCTTCATATCATCATCACAGCATTTACCCCAACTTGTCTTAAATCTTCATCCTGTCCTTCCACCTAACCCACCACCCCTCACCCTCTTACCACACCCTCCTCTCTGTTTTTTCAAATCCCTTACCCGCCTCTTGTCTAGTTTTTCCTTTTCAATCAGCCCGTTCTTCTGAGACTTGTCTGGGCCTAAATGCGAAATTTTCATCCCCAATTTCTCAGCCCACTTCCTTAGCATTAACTCCTCATCAAATTCAACCTCCCCCTGATCCTCAACTTCTTTCTCTCTATCTTCTTCCATCCTTGTTTTCCTGCCATCATCAACATCAGTTGTTGCAACCTCCCCCACCACATCCCTATCTCCCCCGACAGTCTAGGCACCTATAGTATTTTGAGGCTCTCTATGAAAATGGTTCTCGGTTGTAGTGTCTACAAGGATAGCACAATCATCATTAGTAACCAAAACCGAATTCACACAATTACCTTGGATACCTGGTAAACCTGGGTTAAAAATAGGATGACTCAGTGAGGGCAGACAGATGTCATCCCCATATCCCGACTCAGTGGGTGTTGCTGGTTGATCAATTTCTTTCTGAATCAAATGGCCTTGGCCTGGATCTGGCACTTTAACCTTGATTGTCGCATCAGTGTTTATCTCCTAGCTCGCCTCACTCAATCCTAAAGATGCTCCCTGACACTGTCTATATCTCTGGTTTGGTTCCTCCTCCTTTGACGGCAAGTTTTCTACAACACCCGAAGACCTTATGTCTGTCAACAATTCCATACTAGACTGAATCTGACCGGCTTGATCGTCTAGATTAAGCTTAAAAAAAGCTTCCATGTCACCCAGCTCCAGTTCCAAACCTTGGTTGCAACCAGCTAAGGAGTTTTCATACGAACTAGAAAACTCTGATTCTTCCTCCGAGTCACATCAATCTGACTCGCTAACTGTCTGCGTATCAGTTCTCCGCCTAGAGAATCTTGGATTAGGGAGCTCTGTCACCCTCTTTGGCTGCGGGTTCCATCTCAGATCACCCCCATTCTGCCTCCTGTTCGAAGTCAGAGAAAAAGAAGACGATGATAGACCCTTGGTTCTATCTATCAAAGGTCCCAAGGGTTGTCTCACGTGATGACATAAAGCATCATGTGACACCTTTGTCCTATTTTCTATTCGGTGGGCCGAGTTGAGCAGGTTTGAGCCAGCTCGGACCACTGGCTCGTCTAAGGTCTGGTCGATTAATTTACTCCCTAGTGGGCCCACCCCATTCTCTATTCCGGCTCCATTCATTAATATTTCTTTAAAAGAGAAATCTCCCGCTTCCCTAACCCCGTTTTTTGAATACATTTCTTTTTCTGGAATCCGACCCTTCTAGACTATTGGCTTTTCAACTTCCTTAGCAGTACATAAAATACCATGTTTCTTACGCAACTGACTTGTGTCTTCTCTGTCGTCACCACGTGTCACCCATCCAGCCACGTCACCATCTTCTTCAACCTTCGAACTCCCATTCCAACTGCGACGCTACCCATATCTTGCTCCATGAGCCCTCGGCAAACAGTTCGAATGACCGAGGTACTGCGTCAGGCTTTACTCCTGCAATTCGCAATCCAACAGCCTTCAGATCTATTTTCTTGTAGGAGATGAGAACACCACCCAACGCAGCTGCAATTTTCTCTAGTAGGCACTTTCGCAATAGATTGAAAGGCAGACCAATCAGCTTCAACCGAAAGTCACCATTGTTGAAAGTCTTCGAGTTACAGGAGGGACACTAGTTCTCCACCATTATAATGCCCTCCTTGGTTTGAACTGTGGTGAAACCTACCTTTTCCAACCCCACATCCAGTACCGCCTTGTTCTCTTCAAACGGTATGAGGACTAGTTTCCTCCTCCAGTCTTCACTTTCTCCTTCTAATAATATCTTGGGAACAGGAGTGGAGAGGGAGACCAATGTGTTCTCATTTTCCTCTGTATCAATTTCTAACCCCAACTTCTCCAGTCTTTTCCTTCTCTCCTTCATTTCTTCCTTCGGCCCCACGTTTCTCTCCATCATTCTATCTTCTTCTTGCTTCCGCTTCTCCACCTGCCCTTGAAACTCTATTCTTCGAACACTGGTGACAAATCGATGCAACTCATTAGCAACCCCGATCCAACCCCCCATATTTTTGCCTTCTGGTATAATAATCATTTGTTTTCTCCCCTTTTCAAATCTCTCTTCCAAGGACACGAACCAGCCTCTTGAGTTCCTTCTTCTACTTGCCAAATATTCTTTGCTAGGTATTTTGAAGTTATCCCTCCAGTCCGAGCACCAACTGACAATCACTGCTCCATCGAGGAAGGTTTGGAACCAGAATATCGCCTCCCCAACCAGAAAGACTGTCCCTCTTCTACCTTCCATAATCTTTAATGTGAAAACCTTATGATGAAGCATCTCCTCCACCAGCAGTTCCTTGGATTCCACCTTTTAAGTGTCTTCTCATTTTCCTTATCGGTGAAAACTCTCCTTCTCCAGCACGAACCATCTTCTTTTTATTTTAAATCATGTATCTTGGGGACTTGGGCTTCTGCAAATCACTCCTAGATGTAGTTCAAGCAAAACCAATCCTGGTCTATGGTCGCCAATGAGTTTCCAGTGGGTTTTCCATCCAGTCAGTTCTGCCATTTCAGAGGTCATCGGTGGGTTTTCCATCCAGTCTAATTCCCTTGACAACCATCGCTACCATCAAAATTCAACTTGATAAAACCACTAAGAGGGGACCCAGATGGCCTAATAATACCTTAAAAGGAGCAGAATCAGCTATCTCCAAGTCACCAACATGAATGTTCTCAAAAAGCTTTAGTGATTTCACCCAATGGATCAATCTAAAGTGATGACTTCAATTAAATCATTTCCATTCTCATTTTTGAGAAAATATTTTTTTTTAATTCATTTCTTCCCGAATTATCCAGCAAACAGTCAAACAACTACAGTAGAGTTCAACAAGAGCATAAACGAATAAACTATGAACATTTGGCAAAAGGCTTCACCTACACCCAAATAAGGAGCAAAACCGTTCTCAATTGCCAAAGCAACGAGGCAAAAAATTAATAATTGATAGCAAATTTCAATGTTGACCTTAAAAGCACCAATTTGAAGATAAGGGTAAATTTGATTTCAGTCCACGTCAGAATTCATAATGCAATAATTCAGTTTGGGTCAATGTAAGGGGAGAAAGATATAAGAGAAGTGGAAATAAATACATTTAGGAAATTAATAAATGAATTCTGAAGGTAGATTAGACCATAGAAAGGCGTTGGAGATAAGCACCGATAATGTTTTTTCTTTGCAGTAAGTAATATTTTTAACAACGTACTCCCTAGTCCCTACACATGCAACACAAGGATCTGACGTAATATTTAACTATGTAACATGCCCCAACAGAGGTGTTGACTGTTGAGGCATAACAAGGCAAGGTCGGTGAATATTTCATGATTGCGTAGAGGTGTAAATCAGGCTGTGTTGTTCGTGGCCCCATACAAATTTGGAACTGTTCAACATGGTCTGTGGGTTGTATTAGGCTCGGTATGATTGTGTGGGTCGTGTTGGGCTTAGAGTTTTAAGTCTATAAACCAAGTCAGCATGGCATGATCGAGTGGGTCATGCCGCCCATGGCCTGTATGTTAGAACTGTGCATACATTATTTATATATATATATATATATATATATTATATAATATATAATATATTATATAAATTAAAATTATATAATATATTAAGAAAATAATATATATAAGCAAATGTATATATTAAAGTTTATATAAAATTAAAATTTTAATTTTTTTTCAAATTATTTAAATAAATAGCTTTGACCCGATCCACGACCCGACCTGGCCTGAGGCTTGGCCCACGACACGACACGGCACAGCACTAGGGGTGGCAACAAGCCGAGCATACTAGAGCTCAGTTCGTGAGGCTTGCGAGCCGGCTCAAAATATTTATATATATATATATAATAAAAATATTATAATTCTTAATTTTTTAAATATCAAATAAAAAATATTTTTATATATAATTTTTATTTTTATAAAATATTTTTCTCAAAATCGAGCTCGAGCTTGGCACTATTTGGCTCGGCTCGGCTCGAATCCACCCCTACACAATACAGAACCACACAGGCTTGGGTCGTGAGCCGTGTCAAATCGACCCCCAAGTTATCCCAAGGGAAGGCGACACGGCCTTGGATAGCCCGCGGGCCAATACGACCTGTTTTACACATTGAGGCATAATAAGGCAAGGTTGGTGAATATTCCACGATTGGATGTTCACCCTCATCTGCCTAGAGGTGTAAATCAGGTCGTGCCGCCCATGGCCAGACACAAATTTGGACCAGTCTGGCATGATGATCTGTGAATCGTATCAAGCCCGACATGATTGTGTGGGCCATGCTAGGCCTAGGGTTTTAGGTCCACAGGCCGGACTGGCATAACACGATCGAGTGGGCCATGCCACCCACGGCCTACATACCAACACGACCCATATATATTATTTACATATATTTGCATATAATATATTTATATATTTTATGTATTTATATATATAATATATAACATATTATATAAATTATAATTATATAATAATATATAGTATATAATATATTAATAAAATAAACAATTGTTTCTATTTTATTATACTATTTAATTATTGTATATATGAGCAATTATATACATCAAAGTTAATATAAAATTAAAATTTTAAATTTTTTAATTCCCAACCTGGCCAGGGCTTGACCCACAAACCAGTCTGGCCCACGACACGACACAGCATGAGCCCACACGAACTTGGCCGTGTCAGGCTGACCCCCAATTTATCCCAGGGGAAGACAGCCCACGGTCTGGCACGGCCCGTTTTACACCTCTACATCTGCGTCATGCTTGCGATTATATAATATCATGTTCATTTGTGCCCATCGAGCTAATTATTGAATTGTGGCACTGATCAAACAGAAAACGTAAGCCAGCATAACTTTTTGCCAAGAAATTTGTCAATTCAATAACCTCTCTGTTAATTCTTCATTTTATGCCACCAGGCCCACCAATAAACAAAAATTGGTATTTACTCCAAAAAATGACAGATTGTTACACAGCTGCGGAAGCATTCCGATTTCACAAGCAAAATTACATGGGCAACGCCAGTATAATGGCTTAAGTTTCCCGATTGACACAACATAAGATCAAAGACTTGGCAGAATTAAGATTTGAACACGAGAACTTCCTCTCTTTTCCTCATTTTATTCCTTCCTGAGCACACATGACGCTCTGTGAATTGAATTCCAATCCATCGAAAGAATAGAAGACATTATCTTACATTTGGATTCATGCCAACAGCCTTGCCTCCCCCTTGGTAGCCATCAACAGCGATACCTTGTAAGTAGGCCATTGCAAGTTCATCTCCGCTCCAACCCTGCTCATATGAAATGATTTATTTTGTAAGTTCATTATGTACTTGAGATTACCACTTAACTATGTCACTTGACATTGTACAACTTGTAGAGAGAGAATTAAAAACTATTAGAACAGAGATATAATTCTGTTAACAAGAATGATAGAACACTGCAACCACTTCACGTGGATGAATAGAACATGTAACCACTGAAAAAGTTAAATTTATTAGGAAATTTAACAGAATAAACCAAGGCAAAGTTGACCATGGACATGAACCAAGAGCTGATGCCAAATCATACAAAAGAAATATCCATACAATAAAATTTTTGTGAGAATGGATATAAACAAAGATATTAATCAAACAATAAGCAGTATTAAGTACCTCAAGTACATTCATGATTCTTTTTTGGAGGGTGGGGGGGTTGGAGGGTTGGGAAGGCGTACCAGTGTATCTCCTTAAAGAACCATTCCCATTCATAGAAATGGGAGCATGCCTTCTTTCTTGCCCCGATGATAAAATCTCCTGCATCCTCTCAGGCCAGTCTGAATTTAATCTCCTGGCAAAATCTTCTACCTCCCTGTATTCATCAAGGATATCTTACAACATTGAACATGAACAATGACCTTTATGTAGTAACAAGTCTAACCACATTCCTTTGATGAAACATATCCAGTAGTTAAACATACTATTGAGTGGAGACAACTTTCCATACAACCTGATAACTTTTTTGTTGGTGCTACTTCAAAACAGCATATAATGCTTTAGGTTTTTTTTTTGGATGAATTATAATGCTTTAGCTTTTTTATGAATTAAAATGCTTTAGCTTTTTACCAAGTTGAAATAGGGGAACATGATGGATGTTATCCTTCTGGTAAAATAATATTATATATACATCTAATTTATCGTAACAAAACAATAAAAACAAATACTGAGCAAAACCAGATTTCACAACCTTTGGCTGACATATGTAACAAGTCAAGGTTGTTTATAAACACAGATCATTTAGGCTTCTTTCCTAGACAACCTCTATTATGTCACCCATGTTGAGTTGAGAGATTATGCAGCCAAATCAGTCAATCAGCTAAGGAAGCCTCTACATTGGCAATGTGTTTCATATTTCGAATCCATGTTTGTTCTGTACAATGCTGTTCATTGGACTTTCACCAAAGCGATGCTAGCAGTAGAAGCTTCTATTCAATTTTTTAAAGCCTAGAGTAGAGGCTTAGTTAGGCCCATGCTGGGCTGGAACTTGCCCAATCAATATGGGGTAGAGAGGGGAAGAACATGTTCAATCATTCTGAGCCACACCACCATTCCTGTCACATGCAAGATTCTTGGTCACCTAGCTATCTAGATGGTTCATTCAGCAAGTTATGACAGTTATCAATAAGTTTGGCTGCAAGGACATGTGATCTCCTTGAATATGTGTCACCACATTCTTGTTATAGAAGGCTTTTTGCAGGCAAGGCTTCCCATAAAATGGATTAGCATCTCCTTTCCACTAGTTCCTCCCCAGGTGGACAAACAGGAGAACAGGGATTGTCACCTCTCATCCTTGTGGATGATTGTGCATCACTTCAGCCAAACATGCAAGACTATCCAAAATATTCAAATATAATCCATCTCACCTATCAAGTTCTTCTTTCATTGCAGGATCAAGCTCATCATCAATGTCACCATCATCAAATTCAACTTTAGCAGCAAGGCTATCAACTGCAGCCTCTTGTATTTTTGATGTTTTACTGGGGCTCGGCTCAACAGAAGATAGATCAGCTGGATCCTAAAAGATGTGAAGTTGATCAGCATGTTAATAGTTTTAATGAGATACGTGCAATCAAAAGAATATCCTGACAAATATCAGAAGAATTACTAACCTTCTTATGGTTTTTGCTTACATTGTCTGATGAGACATCCTTTGCTTGATCTTTTCTTCTCCGATTCTTCTTTTTGTGTTTAGAAGTCTTAGGTACCTTTGAATCTGTTTGAAGAAGAATTTAGTGCATATATATAAGGCCAAGTTTTAGATAAGACAATTTTGAAATTCCGGGTCTGAAATTGATAAATGGAAGGATATATTCCATGATAACCGTTCTGCAGTAACCAAGATGCACATCAATACTGTATTACACGAGTATGAAGTACTTTGCACCAACATGTCACTGCATGAGAGAGAGAGAGGACCAATTGGTAGATCGGTAGTAAAATTTTCTTCCACACTCCTCTTATGACCCTTTTTAAAGAAGAGAAGGAAAAGAAGAATTTGAACAATAACAGTCAAGCTGAAAGTATAACCCACACGTTTCTCTTTAAAATAGTTGAAACAGTTCATCTGATTCTTGCAATATTTCAAACCAGTTCGCTGAAACTCAACTCAAAATTCCTGGTATGAACTGGCTGAGGGTCAATGGCTTCTGATTTAATGTTGGAAAAAAAATCCATGCTAAGCTCATAATGAAGAGCTTCTTCACTTTTTTGATCAGTAAAAGCTCAGTGTAAAGATTTTTGAACCTAACAACTTACAAAAAAAACTTCCAGTTCAATAGAGGTTATGCAACATATTATCCATGACACAAATCGCTAAACCATTGCATTTGAACTAGGACGGAACCATGACTATGCAGATTTTCTGCATTTTCTCTTTTTTAAGGAGCTTCATGTCAAGAGCCTTTTGTATATCATTTGTCACTAAACTAAAGTCAGATTTGGGCAATTTAATCCATGGCAGAGGTCTTGGCTGCAGTTACAGGAAAATGCTAGTTTGCCAAATAGTTAGGCATGTCCTCTCTAACCATTGAAGGCGATTCTGCTAGTACAATAGAATGGTTAAGGGAGAAGGAAGGAAGACCTTGGAGGCTAGCACACTTTCTGGCTGAAGCTAAATATATCTTGGACAGAATGAATGTGAAGCTGTTTTGGATTCCTAGGGAGGTAAACACTGTTGCTGATAGCCTAGCAAAATCAGGGGCTTTTAGAGAAAATTTGTTTACTGGCAGTACTTTGCCTTTGTATTCTGTCTCAGCCTTTCCAGGCTGATGTATATCATCTCATGTACCCTTTTTAGTTATTAATTAACAGTTAATTTCGCTAAAGAAAAACTAGGAATCTGTAAGGCAAGTCAATGCAAGGAATAAACAAATACACATGGGGATTAAGAGCCCTAAATTTTTTTAATAAATGGTGTATGAATTGTATTACTACATTGGCAAAAACAGGGAGCCACCCAATGTTGAAATCTCACATGGTTAATGAGCCCTAATTTTAGCTCTACCTCTACATACACTCACACTGATCCAAATAAGTTAGCATTACATATATAGAGGAAGTGTATGGTTATTATCCCCCACTAGATGTTTACGGGCAATTGCCTAGGTGATTATGTTACCCGGATGTGGGAAGGACACCAATGGTAAGGTATTAGATATGAAATTTACACTAAAAAAATGAAGTATCCAACTCGATATGACACTCTTGTACAGGTATCCAGGTATCATAGCTAGGCAATGCTTCAACTATATTGGATGGCAATGACTAAGTCAAACATTTGGCAAAACTTTCAAATTCTTGGATGAACCATGATTTTTTTTCATTTTATTTTAACAATGTGTTTCTTTTTTTACAGTATATTAGAAGCTTTGAGTTCTTTTTGCTTACAACAAATGTAACCTTCACCATGTGTATGTTTGGTTCTGTAGGAGTTTCCTGAGGCATTTTTTTCGATAAACATTTATCTGAAAAACGCTACTTTAAACGTTTTTTGCTTTTTCTATTTGGTTGGACGTTTTATGGCCATTTCAAGTAACACCCCATAAAGTTGCTTTCTAACTCAGATAAAGCACAGCATCAGCAATTCATTTCAGGAAATGCCCAGGCATTGGGGGAAACATGAATTAGGCATTTCCCCAAATGCCCCATGCACATAAATCAAAGCATTTCAGTTTTCTAGTGTTTATTTGATAAACGGTGAAACCAAACAGTGGTTTCATTGCAATAAACACCAATGCCTATGTGGTGCTGATGTGGTGGCATTTTTTCAATAAACACCTACAAAACCAAACATATACCATATAGTTGGGGAAAAGGCTAATGATGATGATGCAATACAAATCAACAACTTAATTGACTTAATTGATCTTCCACTACTTGGGGCTCAATTCAAACAAATAAGAGTCCCTGACATTGGTCAAGTTGGATAGGTTTCTAATCTCTCCAAGGCGGAAGAATGCTTTTAACATCATAAAGAAAGTGCCTCTCCCTAGACAAATTTCAGATCATAAACCTATTCAGCTGGTTTGTGGGAAGCAAGGATTTAAAAAGTCTCCCTTTAAGATGGAGAATGTGTGGTTTGAAGAGGAAGAGATGGCCCCCCTTCTGAATTCAAAATGGTCTAATCTCCAAATAGAAGGTACGAACTCCTTCATTTTTGCAAAAAAGATTACATTAGTTAAAGATACCTTGAAAACTTGTAGGTTGGATGTCCGAGAGAGTTCAGAATCAGAAAGAAAGAGGTGTCTAGAAACTATTAAGGAATTGGACTTACCTGAGGAATCTGGTCCACTATCAGATGAAGAAAGGAAAAGAAGACTGGCAGCAAAATTGTCACTAGACAACCTAGCTTTAAGGGATGAACTGAAATGAAGGCAAAGAGCCAAGGTCAAATGGCTCAAAGTGGGGGGACAAAAATTCAAGTTTTTCCACAAGATAGCAAGTGCAAGAAATAGGTTTAATCAGCTTGAGAGAATGGAATTTGAGGGTCAGGTGGAAGAGAATGGGGCTGCAATGAAAAGTATTGCCACCAACTATTTCTCAGACTTGTTTAAGGAGATTTATGCTAGAAGACCTCTCCCAGTTGATCTTAATTTTAGGAGGATTTCAGAGTCCCAGCCAAGGAAGCTGGAAGCCCCCTTCACAGAGGCTGAAATATGGCAAGTGATTAAGAATCTGGAAGTTGATAATGCCCTGTTTGGCATCCATTCAGAGAATTGTTTCTGGTGATTCTTCTGATTCTCTAGATGAGAAACATGTTTTGGTTCAACCAATTTTTAGAATCGTCTCAAATCTGGATGATTCCCTTGCAAAATCGAGTGATTCTGCAAAGCAAATTTTTTTCACTTCTTAGGATGAGAGCGTCTCATCCCGTTATTTCTCACTACGTCCTTTAAGTAAAACAAACACGTATGATCAAACCACACGAGAGAAAGGGTAGACTAGTAATTTCTCACAAAAACATAATCAAACTCGAGAAAACCCCAGTGCCCCTTCATTCTTTCATCATCCTTCGTTGTTTCTCTACTTGACATATCTCCTGTTCAATGGCACAAAGAATCTTCTCAGTTGGTGATCAATCTCTCAGATACCATGATTGTCCTTCATTTTCAATATCAGAAAAGCCTTTTTCCCCTACAAAGTCTACAGACCATTCATCCAAAACAGAGAGTGCTATCTTCATCTTCTTTTGCAGCAGTATATACCCACACCCCAACTCACCTTGACAGTAAATAGGTAAGTTCATACAGTCTCTTCCCCCATGGTTATGATATGCAAGCTTCTCTGTTTTTTGCCCCCTCTAACAAACTCTGGACTTTCAACAGGTTTGAAATCCATTTTCGGACCTGAAAATCTTGAGACTATTTGAGTTATGGAATTTCTGGTCTTGTGTTGAAAAATGATATAGCTTTCCTGATATAGTAGCTATTCTTAGTTTGAAAAATAAAAGCATACATGGTAAGTGAGTTCCCCAAATTTGGTTTAACGTATAAGTGAGTTCCCTTTCAGTTCTGATGAGAAATATAGTTGTCAAGGCGATGCCTAGGCGATAAGGCACCCTTTGAGCCTCGCCTCGCCTAATCGCCAAGCAGTTTCCTACTTCCTACTATAAAATACTTTTTTAATCATTCTTTTTTGAGATTATAATTATAAAATAGACATTATTAAACTAAAATAATCATTTTGTGTGTTCATATACTAATTTCTTTTTATTATTTTCTTATTTATTAGGGTTTAATCAACACAAACATTGCTAAATGCTGTATTGAACCCTCAAAGACTTAAACCTGAACTAAGGAAGAACTTAAAATTTTATCTAATCAGCACATTTTCCTCTTCCATACTACCAATACTTTTTATTTTCTTATTTTCCTATAACAAAAATAAGGGTTCAGCCCCTCTATTTTTTGAATTTTTTTTTGATAACTCCCTATATTTTTTGAATTTTTTTTTGATAACTCCCTATATTTTTTGAATTTTATTTTCCTTCTTCCTTTCATTCTCACGAATATGTTGATTTTCATGAAAGCTGTACTTTAATATGAAATCTATACTTTTTTATGAAAATCATGAATAATTATTAAAGAAATATGGTTATGGTACCTAGGGAACTACCCTAGGATTTATGCTTTCAACATAAAAAATCCATCGACTAGGCGACTAGGCGACAAGGCGCCCCCCAGTCGCCTAGCCTTGCCTTGGCGCCTTGAAAACTATGATGAGAAAGCATATGGAATTTCTTGTCTTATGGAAATTTTCTTTTTATCCATGGGACCAAGAAATGGACCGCTTTTGGGTAGATGTTTAGGGGAGAATTCTTAGATCCAAAGTTTTTCTTTTTGTATGATCTGCACAATGAATAAGATTTTAATTGATCATTTAATAATCAAAAGCATACCTAATAATTGTTTGATACTTAGGAAAAACCGTAGAAGGAAAAGGAGGCAGATTGTTTGGATCATGTTTTGAAATTTTCTTGCGTTAATGATGGGGAATGCCTAGTTGAGACACTCCATCATGCTATCTGCTACTGTCTCTTTAAGAAATGAATATTTGAGCCTGAGAAGGCTCAAAATCTGCATCTGCATTAAAAATCTGCTATATTCTCTATGTGACTTAACAAGTTGTTCAATATTTCACTGTGCACAATTGTGTATTATCTAGTGGAAGGTGAAGTGATTCCAAGAAATTGGTGTATTCATCTGCTGTATTCATGTTCTTTGAACTCTTAACTCCTAGTCTAAGTTAATATAGTTTGAGTTACCTTGTATAGTTCTGAAATTTGATTGCATTTTATCTTATTTTTAGATTAAGTACTGCCTTCAATAAATACCTATATTATTCATCAAACTTGAATGTTAAATGTGATTTTATAGATATCTGTCCATGTAAGCCCACAGAGATACCTATATTATTCATCAAATTTGATTGTGTAGTTCTGAAATGTGATTTTGTAGAATCGATTCGAAGAAATTGGTTGCTGGCAAATGTGATTTTATTTCTAAGAAACAAAAATCTGATGATTGTGCCAAACACATCTGGCGATTCTCTGGATGAAAATTCTCAGAATCCATTCTTTTCTGAAAGGATGCCAAACAGGACCTAAATCCTCAGGGTTGGATAGTCTCACTAGCCTTTGCTATAAGAAGTGTTAGGAGGTGGTGAAAGTGGATATGTTGGAAGTGTTTCAAGATTTCCATCAAAATGCTGCTCTGGAAAGAAACCCGAACTGCACTTTCATTTCCTTAATTCCTAAAGTGGAAGGTGCAACAAACATCAAAGATTTTAGACCCATCAGTTTGCTGAACAGATTTTATAAAATCTTGGCAAAGGTTCTAGCAGAGAGGATAAAAAAGTCCTTAGTACTGTGATTGCAAAAAATCAATTTGCTTTTGTGTCCGGTAGACAGATGTTAAATGACGTTCTGGAGGCAAGCTAGCTAAGAGACTCAACAAAAAGGGAGGGTAATCCAGGGCTGCTTTGTAAATTGGATTTGGAGAATGCTTATGACCATGTCAGCTGGAAATGTCTATTGAAAAGATGAATTTTGGGCAGAAATGGAGGAATTATCATCAAAGTGTGTTTCTTCTTCGAAATTTTGAAGTTTTAGTAAATGGAGAGTCGGCTGACTTCTTTAAGCACTCCAAAGGCCTAAAAAGCAAGAGGATCCCCTCTCTCCCCTCCTCTTCATTTGTGTAATGGAGATTGTCTCTGTTTGTCAACCGAGTGGGAGAAAAGGGGCTGTGGAATGGGTTTGAATCAGTTCCAGGAAGAGAAAAAGTTCAGCTGCTTCAGTTTTCTGATGACATACTATGTTTTATTGATGCTGATGTAGATCAATTGGGGATCTTGCTTGGGGTGCTGAGCTGGTTTGAAGTTGTATCTGGTCTGAAAGTAAAGTGGGCAAAAAGTAGAGTAATTCCAGTTGGGAAGGTAGATAATCTCGAAGCTTTAGCAGAAGTTCTTGCTTGCCAGAGTGGCTTTCTGCCGACCATGTACCTAGGCCTCCCTTTAGGGGCTAAATGCACCTCCTCTACAGTGTGAGACCCGGTGGTGGATAGGTTAGAAAGGAAATTGGCATCTTGGAAAGCCAAATACCTACCTTTGGTGGATAGGTTAGAAATGAACTCCTTTGCCAAAGTGTTATCTGGTGGGGACAGTGTGAATTTTCCTGCTGATAAAATATGGAGCCAGATTCCCCCTTCTAAGTAAATGCCCTGTTTTGGGCTGTTGCCTTGGATAAAAACCTAACTAAACAGAATCTGGTCAGAAGAGGTATTCTGATTCAGAACCTATCATGTGAGGTATGTGGTCAATCTCAAGAGGGTAACAATTATGGGACCATTTCCTCTCTGCTGAGGGTTTATCCTGGGTCATGCCAAGATATTGAACCTGTTATGGAGTTGGAATCTGCAAGGCCTCTCCAAGCTGGCTAAAGGTGTGTGGTTGGCTATTCCTGCAGCAGTGATCAGTACCATCTGGATGGAAAGAAACAGAAGAATTTTTCAAAACAAAGGAAAGGATGTAGACTGTCTTATCTCTTGTACTGTGGGTAAATTAGTGTCTTGGACTGCAGCTGTGAATGGTCTCCAGCCTAGGGTCCTTGGAGCTCAGCTGAGGTCTAAAAGTGTGTTTGAGTTGTAATTTAGTCTGGGATCTTGAACTCAGTCAATTTGCTCCTTTTCTGGGGCCCCTTGTACTTCTCTGATTCAGTTAATAAAATTACCTTACCTTTTTTTCAAAAAAAAAAAGCAACTTAGAGAGCACATTTTCTGGGTTTATCTTCATTAATTGATGAGCCAAACAAAACATGTATTTTTCATACTTGGAAATCTAAAGTTGAAGAAATGAATTTGATTATATCATCTACACCTACATTGTGCAAGTGGTAAAGTCAAAGATAGTACCAACATAACAACTGATATAATGGGATAGATTAGAAAAGGGTGGAGAATGCTCCTCACTTTTTTAGATATTTCACTATAGATTTCTCCAAATTCAGAAACAAGTTTACAATTTACAATTTGGTTTAACTAGATCCACTTTGCAATTCATGATAGGATTACAATTTCCAGATCATTGGATTAGTTATGAGATTACCACAACCAATCATTTTATCACAGGACCATGTTAGTGTTCTAGGCAAGGTTCTTGTTGGATGCATCTCACCTGAACTTGGGTGTGCCTTGCCAAGGCTTTATAAGACATTGTATTTGAATTACATGTGTAAATTCAAAATTACATAGAAGGCAAATAATCTAAACCTGCTAGAACATTAACTATATTTCTTACAGGAGCTATAAAATTGTTTAATTTATGGAATTCTAGACTGAACCTGGATTATAATTGGATTACTTGATATATCGAAATATTTATAGAATTATTATTTTCACACACACATGTAACTGAATATAGGAAAAAAACAATTTGCCATGCCAACCATGTCAACACACCCAATTCCAAGTGACAATTCAGCATTAGTTTTTTTTTATCAATACAATCCAGCATTAGTTCATTGACTGGGTTTTCCTGCCATGATCTAGGATTTCACTTATTTTCTGCAATTACTGTCAGGGTAGAGAAAATACCATATAATCAATGCATAAACTACCATAGCCTCATATTAATTATGAAAATATTTTGAAATATATTACCCATAGTCCAAGCGCCCTTAGAAATATAAGTACTATATACTATAGAAATATTACATGTTCATCCTAAACCCAGCACCTCAGATTCTAACTCATTCCTGTTTACAATTTACACCTTCCCTTGCTAAACAATCAGTCAAACTTTGTAGACCATTCAATCCCCAGGCATGTCGTGAGATTAGGAGTCAATGAGGTTCAAAGAGTGCCTGTCCAGTGTCCACTAGAAATGAGGTTCAAAGCTAAGCATTTTTTGACATCATTTGGTTTTTAACTCAAGAGATGTGGTCCAACAAAGGGGAAGTAGAATCATCAACATTTTCATTAGGTTTTTCCAACTATAAGGTTTCTTAACATAGTTGTAAGTTGTGGGGAAGCTAAGATAAATTGCAATGATACCAAGTCCAATAAGAAGAAAAAGGAATGGAGAGAGGAAAAGCAGGAAAGAAAGGGATCTGGATACAAGGTAAAATGAAAACATTGCTCAGTAATACCTCCATCTCCTCCATTAATAAATGATAGAAGGTCATCAACTGAGCGTTCATCAACATGTTCCTCTTCAACCTCGACATTCTGAAAAAGGATGGAATGCATACTTGCTGTTAGTTGGAATCTAATAATGCATTCAATTATATGCGCATGAAGACAACAGAAAAGCAAAGATGTAGTAATCACCTTTAACTTCTCCCTCTCTTTTAGTTCTTTCCTTTTTCGTGCATAAAGCCGATTCAATAGCCGGATCCTTGGATCATCAGCAGTGTTTCTCAAAGGCTCTAATTTCTCCTCCTGGAACCATAATATCCACATGAGAAATATAAGCAAAAAATGCAAATGTGCAAAAACTTATATATAGAGAAAAGCCAAATACTCCAAAATTTTTGTGGGATGAGGTGAAGGGCAGCAACATTTGTGGATTAGACAAAAGCACACACAATATTTGCAATATACATTAAAAAACTGAGGGAGGAAAAAGAGAAACTTCTTTCAATAAGCAAAAACCTCAGTAAGATCATCAGGTAAATGGAACGTCTCTCGTATCTCCTCAGGAGTTTTTCCTTCAATCATTCGCGCGAGTGCACGACTGGTAAGATCAACCAAAGGCTTCAATTGGAGGCTGTCAGCAGCAGACGTCAATTCACATAACCGCTTTGTATCTATCCGAATGAACTTCTCATCAAAAGATTTCCGTTCCTAGGCAACAAAAATCACATTGGCTCAACCACTCTTTGCTTATCCAGTTAAGATATTTCTGTAAACCATAATAGATTTTTTTAACAAAACTTTAAATAGGAATTGCAGTCTTTCCCATGATTTTAAATCTGGTTTTTATCTACTCCCTGATTTCACCAGAAATAAAATGCAGTTAGGGAAGAAGGAAAAAGCACTCAAGAAAGAGCAGCTGACATTCATAAATAGCCAGAAAAATATTATACCTTATTAGAGCGACCCGGTACTTGATGAAACCGGCAATAATCAAGTATTAAGCTCAAAATTGATGGATTGACTCTTTGTGGAAGTGAAATGGCATAGTTCTTAGAAGATCCCATGCCTGTCTGAATGATTTCTCGACAAATCATGGGGCAAAACATAGCAACCTCTTCTTCTACTTGTTGTATTGAGCCATCAGCAGTTTGGAGCCAGATGTAAGACTTCATGACCTAAAAAAATCATAACATTAAAAACATAGTCTCAGCAGAAATAAGAAACAAAAGCAAGTGCCAAATTTCTGTGGCAGACAAGATAACACAAAATCCAGCAAGTACCCAAGTCAAACCAACAAGTATATCATACAAATTCAGAATCATGATTGATAGGCTAAGAGCCACAGACATGGCCAAGGGCTTTTATAAACACACGTGAACAAGACGGTCTCAAGACCTAGGCCAGTGCCCATGCCCACATCCCACAACCATACCCAAATAACATTACCAGTGTTTAGAAAAACGGACCGGACCGGCCAGTTGAACCATGACCCGGGCCCTGAACAGTTGGGTCATACCCCAACAACCGGACTTGCTCAAAACCCGCTGAAAATTGGCTTAACCGGAAAACCAGTGAACTGGTCCCAGTTTTTTGAAACCACCCGGGTCCATAAATAAGTGAAATTTTACAATGTTGTTAACAAGATTTGAACTCGAGACCTCTTATTTTCACAGATTACTTAATTACCACTAATCCACCTCTTTACTAATGCTAATTAATGACTATTTATTATACATATTACATTATTATGCACGTATTTTAAAGAAAATGCAAGTTAAAAGGCTTGAACCCTAGTCATTTGTTTTAAAATTTAAGAAACTTACCATCCATCCATCATATTTGTAATATATATTATATATAGTATTTATATGACCCGTAGTATACATATGTATATGCCACATCATCACGGTTTGACCCCGGTCGAACCTCTGACCTGTGAACCTCTCCCTTCTCCAGTTCTATGCCCAGTCCGATTCTCTAAACATTGAACATTACACTTCCAAACAAATTAATGCATATCCTGCAACTAAATCCATCCTATAGTTTGAAATGTTGAATTCTCTCCCTCTAAAGGCAACATGGCACTGAAAATAAGAAATATTAACATTTTTAAAAGCTCCACATATAACATACCTCAGGTTTGATTATCGCCATTTCACTTTCTGACATTTGATGATAACCTCCAAGTCTGAGAAAATAATAACTAAAGAGCTCCAGAACAAGTACAATCTAGCACCTGAGACCTACAGATCTGAATGTATCAAAGCAAATGTAATCTTCTCACTCTTCAAAAAGTCGTGATTATTTAGCGGATATAGACACTGCTGCAATGCTAACCGAAATGGCACATTTCCCAGAATTATATAAGTGAATATCAGCATTTCTTCTCTGGAGAGCTTCTTCAAATCCTGTCAGTCTACTTGCAGATGAAGCCAAAAAGAACATGGTCCCAAAGTAACAAGAAAATTGCAATCAGGTCATGCAACATATAAAGTCTTGTGCCCATCAACTTGTATTAAGCAACAGGTAAATAAATAAAGAATGAAGAATGGTTTCTGTTCCTAAATGTTTTGTGTTGTCCACCAAAATAAACATTTCTAAAGAATACAAATTAAAACCTCTTTTAAGAAATTAAAACAAGGTGGATGACATAGAAAAACCAGGAAAAGAAGTTAAAACAAAGCCTTAGAAAGCATCCAGTACCACCAACAGTGTGCAAAGAAAACTTGAAAATCACAAAGTTCTTATTCAAACAGAAAACACAACATAACAGGAGATTAAAAGGTAAGACAATTTATCAACCTACTCAAAATTCTCTTCTGAACTCAGTCTTACTTAAAACCAGCTCTGAACCAACACCACAAGAAACATTTCTCCAGATAGAATGTAAAAACAAAATAATCACTTGTCAAGATAAAGATACTATTCCGTATAACCAATGCACAACAGAATTTCAAATGCATGCAAACAATATCCGAGCAATAAAACAAACCAGAATGCTGTTCAAACAAGTTATACGGAATATCTGCTGGAATTCATCATAATCTCTGCTCTTCCACTAAAACTAGCCATAATTTCACAAACAAGGCACCGCAAATAGCCAAATACAGGTAACACGAACAAAAAAAAAAAACGTTTCTCAATATAAGACAATAATCACGTAAATAAAGGAAAAATAACACTTTTATATATGTAACAAAGACAAAAATTGCAATCAAATACTCCCAAGCATGCCAAACACTTGCCAACCACAAATTAACCCTAGACAAATCAAAAAAAAAAATAGACACAAGGCAATAACTAATCTTCGAGTGACCAAATAATACATCGAAAATAATTACATATAAGGATTAAAAAAGTCCCTAAACAGGAAAAGCGTCTCTAAAATAACGAGAAGACCGAAACCCTAATCCCTTTCCAACAATAAATTGAGTCGCACGTATACTGAATCTCGAGGGAGAAATATACATGTAAAGAAAAGTTCAGTCCATTACCGCCCGATCCAAAATTAAGAACCGGTTCTAAATCAGTCCAGAATTAACAAATATTAAACAAGGTTTCAGCTTGCATTTCTGTCCGTAAAACGATCTAAGAAAGAGAAAAAAAAAAAAAAAAAAAACAAAGAGGTGGGAAAAACCTTGTGAAACAAAATGAAGCCTCGAGTAGCCGATGGAGGAAAGGGAAATGCGGGTGGCAGATGAAATAGAAGGCGATAGGAGACTGGAGGGAGCTTTGAATTCACAGGAATTTGGCGGTTGAGAGAGGAACAAAAAAAAAACGGATAACAATAGACAGAGGCAGATAAAAGGTGATGGGGGACAAGCATCGTTTTTAGGGTTTCAGAGAAATCTCAAAGTCTCGACCACTTTGGATTTGGGGTGGGGGATGGGGCTGCAGCGTCACTATCCTGCACACGTGAACATCCGGGAAACGTACCTACACGCGTGAATGCCGGCTAGGGTTTAAGGTTTCATCGCTCCCGTCAGCCCATGGGCCGCTGTTGGGTCTACCACGCTTTAACTAAGTAGCCTATTATAAATTCAGACTCAACTAAAGTACTGTTCGACAATTATTGGCAAGTCTTTTTAGAAAGATCTTTTAATAACTCACATGGCCAAAAATATATTGAGCTATTAGTCTTGTTTTTAAAGACAAAAGCCATTTGATAAGCGAATCAGTATATCAAGCTTTTCTCAAATTTTGGCATTTTTTTATCTTTTTGGTCGTTTCGCACATGTGTCTTCTCATCTTCCTAGCTTTTGATTATGAAACAAAAAAAAGATCGATTTTTAGTCTTTCAAGCTTGTCGAAGCCCATAAGACCACATGGAAAGACTTGCCAAATGCCGCCTAAATCTAAACAATAAGTCTTGGTCCCAGGGGGTGCAACTTGGGTGGGGATTGGGTTGTGAATTTGTTAAATTTTAAATGGATGGTTGGGAATTTGTTTAATTATCAATGTATATGAACTAGGGGTAAGCATTATTTAGTTAAAACCGAATCAAAAATTTTGGTTTCGGCCTTCAATTTGGTTATTTCGATTTTTAGTTAATTCGGTTTGGTTTTTTTGGTTTTTAACTATTTCGATTTCGGTTTCGGTTTTTACAATTAGAAACTCGATTAACCGAAAAAATGAACTTTGTTATATAGCATGTAATATATATAATATAATATAATATAATATAATATAATATAATATATAACATATTATATTTTATATATTCGGTTTTTAAAATTTTGATTTATTCAGTTCGGCTTTTAATTGAATAAACCAAATGCTCACCCCTTATTCTAAACCTTAACCCGAGACCAATGTAATTGAAATACTTCGAATAGTGTTTGGTTTGAGGGAAAATAGTGGGGAAATTAACTCAATAAGAATTATTAATTATAATAATAATAATAATAAATATTTTATAATATTAAATATATTATTAATTAATTAATAAGTTTATTTTGTATTTTTAATTACTTTTATTTTATTTAATAATTTAGCTACATTAATAATAAAATAATTATTTTGTTTATTCATTAATTACTTAGTTTATTAAGTATTAGATTTTTTGTTAATTATTTATTAGTTAATAATATTTTTTTGTTAATTATTTATTAGTTAATAATATTTTTTATTGTTTATTATTAATTATTAGTTAGATATTAATTATTAATTATTTATAGTTAATTAATTATTATCATTAGATAATTTTTTAATTTCTATTAATTTATACTTTATTCATATTTTTATTTTGTCAATACCTATAACTTAATGACTAATGTTAATGATTTAATATTAACTATTAGGGCAAATTTATTAAACTACCCTTATGGTTTAGCTAATTGACTAAGTTTACCCTTACTGTTTACATATTGTTTAAAGTATCCCCACTATTTTCCCTTTTATAGTTGAAATTCTTTGAATAGTTTTTGCTTTTTTTTATTTGCTAGTACTATTATTGCAAATAAGAAAATTTAGATGGCCTAAAATTGGTTTGAAATGGATTTTACAACTTTTCGAATGCAAAGCAAGTGCCCTTTTAAAACCCTAGCAACTTGAGGATGTAGACCAAATTCTTGTTCACAGACCAAATTCTTTGGGATGCTTGCTTAATCTTATGCCTTCTTTGTCTAAGCCTAGGTTGATATGGCATTGGGAAGGTGAGCTTAGATATATAAAGTTCCATGAGAGAAATAGCTAAAGGGTATTGGGGTGAGTGAGAATGGATTCAATGTTTTCAAGCCATCGTTGGCCCAACCAATCGAACCGTTCAAACCCTTTTTTGGCCTCAAATTACATTTTTAATATTTTTTATAAATAAAAAATTAAAAAACATAAATTAAATATAAAATATACATATAACATATCTAAAACATATTTATACATTATTTATTGCTAAAATATACATTCATACACACACACACACACATACATACATACATACATACATATATGTGCTAACATGGCAAGGTCTGAACCATTCGACCTGGCTGGTCAAACCAATGACTTGTGACCCAAAGGCAAAAACGTTTTGGCTTTTGGGTTGGTTTTTAAAACATTGGAATAGATGATCGTACAAGTTTGAGAATGCAATTGCAAGTGCTGAGAAAGGTGGACTGATTGATCCCATAACATTGAAATCACTGTGATGTTGAACAATGTGAGAATGGTGGCAATGACCTGTGCCCATGGTAATGATCTCTTCAATTATGGCAAGTTTGTTGAAGCATGCTTGGCTTATGGGGAGGTTTTCAAGTTTGATCCCTTAAGGCCATGAATAAAGCTCGATAAGACGTAGATTCGTCATTCATTGCCCCAGGTTATCAACCTAATCGTTAAGATGCCATTAGATTCTTCAATATAGCATTCTCTCATAAGATGCCTATACTGAAGCTTTTTAAAATAGGAAAACATTGAAACCATTGAATTTTTATAGTGGATAAACAAAATAAGAAGAACAAAGGATTTTTGTTCAAGAAAAACCATCAATTACAAAAATCTATAGGTATTTTTTTTATTTATCTATAGAGGCTTCAGAGTTACAAGTAAGAAGGAGAAAATCGAAGAGGAAAGTGATTAAAACATACTTGGTAAGAGAGATATGCATTCTCATGCATCAATTTCAACAATAAGGCATTGCCAACACTGCTAGTGTTGTTAGAACAGAGTCTATTCAGTGGCAGTGATTTCGTTTAGATTTAGGGTCCATTCAGATTTAGAGGTGTAAAACGGGTCATATCGTGCTGGCCCGCGGGCCGTCCTGTGCCGTGCCGCCCTCCCCAGGGATAATTTAGGGGGTCGGTCCGACACAGCCCACGGCCCAAGCCCGTGTAGGCCTATGCCATGCTACAAGCCTAGGTCGTGCCAGGTTGGATCACAAGTCGATCCTTGGGCGTGGACCGAACCAGGCCAATTTTTTTTTTGTTTGTTTTTTTGACATTTTTTATTTATTTTATTTCTTTTCTAAGTAAAACTAAAATACTTAACTTTCATTTGGGAACTATTTGAAAAATAAGAAATCTAACAAAGAAATTAAAAAAAATGCTTAATCAAATAAGAAGTCAAAGAGACAAAGACTCAAAGACTCAAAGTGAATAACAAATTGGAAGAAAATAGGAATTTTATTTAATTTAAATTTGAATGATACAAAGCGTACAATGGTTGGATGAGTGAAATATGAAAATTGGAAATGAAATAAATTAATAAAATATAAAAAAATCTAATATAGTTACAAACTGAAAATAAAATTACGTTATTAAAAAATATCAAATAATTTAAACAAAATTTATAATAATTTGAAAAAATGCTATACAACTATTGAATATACAAAAATTATTGACTTCATCATTTTCTCTTATTGTTCTTGACTTTAATCATCATTAGCATCCAACCAATCTTTAAAGCATATGCACTTCTTTAAACTTTCATCATTCATAGGACTTCTCTTGTCGTCCAACACCCTAGTACTTGCACTAAAACAAGACTTCAATGGAACTATTGACACCAAAGGAGCTAGTAGATCACATGCCACGGCAATGAGAATAGACAATTTTTTGCATGTTTACTCCACTAGGCTAAAACATCAAAATTATTTGTTCCCTCCAACATGAAACAAGAATCACCTAAAGTAGAAAAATTTGCATGTAAAAAAAAAACTTAAGTTCAGTAAATGAACTTGTTGTTGAATTATCTTCCACTACTTCTGGACTCAAGTTCAAAAGTGGAAGATATATTTATACAAGTTGTAGAATTTTTATTATTCTCTGTTATTTTAGATTCATATAAACTATACATTTCAAATAATAAACTATTAGTTTCTTCTTTTTTATTTCTAATTTCAATATTCATATTTTCACATATGTTTCAAATAAAATATTTAAACCATATTTCCTAATCCAAGGATCTAATATTGTAGTTAAGCAATAAAGAGGAGAAATGTTCTCTCGATATTTTTTAAATTTATTTTCCATTATTTCAACAATACTTTTAAATTGTAGATTCTTTCTATATTTTGCAAAACAATCACTAATCATCATTAATTGATAAGCTAAATTACAACTAGTTAGATAATAAATACCCAATAATTCATTAGTTACATTATAAAAATGTTTTAAAAGTCTCCTATACAAATTGTCATTTCCCAGTCTTTCTTAAGTATAATATAGGCATTTTTTTATTATAAAAATCAGTAAGAGTTTGTTTATGAGAAATACGACTTTCTAACATAGCATAGGTAAAATTACATCTATGTTTAACATCCAATATAAAATGTTTATATTTTAAACCATAATTTTGACATAATATTTAAATTCTTGTTTTTCTCTTTCTAGAACTTTTAATATGTATAATACAATTTTTAATTTTAGAAATATGAGTAGAATTAAAGCATCCTAAATACATAAATTTAAGATGTGACATGCACATCTGATATAAAATAATTTACCATTTAAACATGATTTTAATTAAGATTTTAAAATATTTATTGTTAAATCATTATTACTAGCATTATCAAAACTAATAAAAAATAATTTATTACCAACTACATAAGCATGTAAAGTATTAAAAATACTTGCAACAATAGTTGAGCCAGTGTGTGGCCATTCAAGCTTAGTAAAACTTAAAATTCTTTTATTTAAAAGCCAATTTTCACCAATAAAATGACCGGTAACACAAATATAACTTATGTTAAATTTAGAAGTCCAAATATTAGAAGTAATTGCAACTTTAGAATCAATATTTGATAACATATAAATTAAATTTTGTTTATATGAATAAAAAACTTTTAAAGCATCTAATCTAATAGTAATCCTAGAAACTTTTTTAAATTGTGGTTTTATAGAATTACATAACCAGTTTTTAAGTTTAGTATCTTCAACTAACAAAAATGGTTGTCCAACATGTACAATGCATTTTTCCAATTCTTGCTTCATTTTTCCTTGAGAATATTTAAAATTACCAACCCCCCGACTCAAATTGTGTTTGTGGTGTTTCTCCGCCTACTTCTTCTTCTTCTTTTTCATGGGTGAGCGAATGTTTGCCCAAATGGTTAATACCACCCTTGCTACAATTTGAGAGGGGTATTTTGTTCATTGTAAAGTTATCTATCACTTTATCCAAAATGCCCCCCTAAACTAGCTATTATATAGTTGTTGGGGGGCATTTGTGTCATTCTTTCTCCCCAAAACCAAAATACATAAATACCCCTCTATATAGTTGTTGGGGGTATTTCTATAAAAAAAACCCCAAAAAGCTTACTATTGAGGGGGGGGGGGGAGGGGTCCCTAACAGCTAGTTCATTGGATGGGCCGAATGCGACCCATTATGGGCCCATGGGTTGTGTCGTGCTGGGCCGTGTCGCGTACCATGTTGTGTTGGCCCGTGGACCTAGAACCCCAGGCCCAGCACAACCTGGACCATCATGTCGGGCCCGACACGGATTAACACCTCTATTTAGATTCAAGGATGTGGTTCCATTTTCTGCTCAATGAACGTAACCAGTGGTAGTTGCAACGACAATTTCGTCAGTTGATGTTGTTGAACCACAGAGGTTTCAATCGACTTATGCTTATGTTTCATTTTGAAATTTTGAAAGAGAATAATGGGTATAATAGTCTTTTTCATCTTTCCATTAACGGGCATTAATAGCAAGGAGGATTTAGTCAACTGTCAAAAAACTTAAGGGTATTTTAAGACAATATATAAATAATAAGGGTAGAGTTAGTTAATTAGCTATACCATAAGGGTAGTTTAAGAAAGTTGCCATAATTATTATTAAATTATTTCTCATTACTTTAATATTTATCTTAATTTATTTTTAATTAAATTAATAATAATAAAATAGTTATTATTTAATTATTCATTAATCAGTTAATTAACTAATTTATCGTCTACTTTGTTTTTAATTATTAATTAATTAATATTATTTTTATGATTTAATATTTGATTATTAACTATTGATTATATTAATAATTATTAGCATTGATTAATATTTTATTTTTTATTAGTTTATACATTATTTTATTAATACTTGTGACTTAATTAAAAGTTATAATACTTTATTATGAAATATTAATTAGTTATTAAATCATTTTAATTTATTAATTAATTATTTTAATTTATTTATTAATTATTTTAATTAAATTATTCTATTAATGGTATTAAATAATAAGAAAAAATTGTTAATGAGTTATGTAATATTAACTCTAGAAATACTATATGGACGATCTTTATTTTTCATTAAAGAAGTTTCCCCCTTCATCCCCAATTGTTTTCCACCAAAATAATGGGATTCCACATCCCAAGAATTGTATAACCCCACCTTTTTTCCCATCCCCCTCAAAGTCCGGTAATCCGATTTGTTGTATTGTTATCATTAGGCCATTAATGTAAATTAAAAGCAAAATTGGGCGGAAAAGTACGAATATGCAGATTTTTTATTTACATTGCACGGCTATAAGCATTCAAATGGACCAATACCCACACTCTATGACCCCACATCTGCTCATGAATTGGCATCAATTCTGACCTGCTACCTACCTTGACCGTACATTGAACCTATAAATTCTGACACTGGGGGTATCGGTCATTCTCCCTAAAATTGGGTGCATGAGCATAATTTCATTATAATGGTCATGGCATTTGCACTAGTCATGACAACTTGCTATCAGATTTATTCATGGGCCAACTAGTCCCACGATCTGACCTATCCCAACCCATCCTAAGTTGGACTTGGACATGAATTTCGGCCCCATGAGCTTAGGCTCGAGCCCAAAACACCAAACTCAACATTTGTTTGAGTCGGGCTTAAACTTTCTCAAAAAAAGTCCAGATCAAGCATGAGCCCAACTTGATAATATATTATATAACAAAAAATATATTTCATATAATGAAAACTATATATAATATGTTATAAATATATATATATATATCACTATTTTTGGGGTTTGATATATTTTAATATAAATAAATTAGTTTTTTATTGAGAAAAAAAATCTTTTTTCCCAATATCCTAGCTAATCTTTGAGCTTTATATGAGTGTCGGGCTCGATCTCAAGACCTAGGCCCAACGGTTGAGCTAGGCTTGGTCTTTGGATTGAATGTTTTATGCTAATATAGAGACAAAGCCTAGTCCAACCTATGAATAGGTCTACTTGCTATACATGTTACACATATTATTGGATCAAGTATAGCTACCAGGAAAAAAAGGGTAAGACATAGAAGGTGCACGCAAAATCCACTTAATTATGGTTCTTGCCACGAAGAGCTTGCAATTATGTGAGTTTTGATCCCACAAATTTGTATTTTAGAGGAATGTGGAGTAACCATCTTAGCTATTGGGTCATTTGACCATCAACCCATGGATTTTAAATTGAAAAAAAAAATCTTCTTGGCAATGTTGTACGATTTGGACTAAACATTAAACCATAATGCTCATTACATCATGGTTATACCGATTAATTGGGCAGTTAACACATCCAAACTATGAAAATGTCATATCATATAAACAGGATCCAAAAAGGGCATTTGGTCACCAATTCAATTATCTAGCTTATTTGAGTCTCGTAGTGAGAGTGGAACTTTTATTTGATTAAAATACCCCTATTTTTGAATTTGGTTCTTCTCTAATTGTGTAGACAAAAAATGTAATTTGAACTACTACTTTTCACCTTATTTAATTCTCACTCATTAAATCTTATATTTAAAATATTAACTCCCATCATCTTTTGTTGAATCCATTTCTTGACTAAAATACCCTTATCTTCTAATTTAGCTCCTCTTTAATTATGAGTGTAGAAAATGTAATTTGAACTATTTTTACCTAATTCAGTTCCTTCACATTAAGTCTTATGTTTAAGATATTAATTCTCATTCTCTCCCCTTAAATCCTATATTTAAACTATTTTTTAATTATTAACAAATTATACCTTTTTTTTGCTTCAAATAAATTTTGTCAAATAGATTTATACCCAATACTAATAGCAATATAAAACCCATGTTTAAAACCAACCCAAAAATGATACCATTCTTCCATCCCAGTGGTGGATAAGTATCCAATCATCAAAGCAAAATAGATCAACCCATGATGTCATAGTTAAATAATACAACTTTTAGAATGAAAATAAATGCAAAAATAATAAAAAATGAGCAATCTCTAATATTTTATATAACCATATTAAAGAAAAATACGTATGATAAATAATAATTTTTTCAATTGATGTTGGAAATAAAACACAAAACTTAAAACTGGCCCAAAAATAAAATTGTTTTCCTATTTGGTGGCGAGTCAATAATTCAACATTTTGGGTCAAATGCATTGACCCTTGATGTTGAAATTAAATAATAAAAAATATAACAACATAAAAGTGAAAAAAACAAAAATTCACTAATATTTTATATTAATCATATTAAATAAAAATAAGTGTAATAAACAAGAACTAGTTTTACTAATGGTGGAGATAAAATGAAAAATATAAAGTCAACCCAAAAATTAAATTAATTTCCTATTTTGTAGAGGGTCAATAATTTAATCTTTTGGGTTAAATGTCTCAGCCCTTGATATCATAATTAATTAATAAAAATATAAAAACATAAAAAAATATGAAAAAGTGTAGCAATTTTATAGAAAACATTTGGGCACATATCTAATATTGTTATTCATCATATCAAACAAAAAATTTTAAAAAATGTAAAAAATTTTAGGCACATCTTTAATATTCTATTAATAATATTAAAGAAAAATGTGACAAAAAAGAATTGATTTATTGACAATGGTCATGAGACATAAACTTACTTATCCAAAAGTGAAGTTGTTTCTCATGTTTGGTGGTAGGTCAATAGTTCAACCTTTCAGGTCAAATATGTTAAGCATTAATGTTACAACTAAGTAATAAAATAAAAAAAAATAAAAACACAAAAAGTCATAAAATGGATAATTTTTGCAGAAAACGCATGGTTTAGGACAAGACAATGAAGCTCAACCCTACGAGGCTAGGAAGAACATAGATGACACTGTTTGTAAACATAACGAGTTCTCAAATTGCACCTACCTCACGAGGTCAATCCAGCCAGGCCTTATGAGGTTGTCTTGCCCGAGTTACGTGAGGCTGCTTCCCCCAAATCTTGCATGGTCACCTCACTGAATATCCATGAGTTCATCTTTGATAAAGCCCCACAAACTTGCCTTGATCATAGCTCAGATTCACCTTTTTCATACTTGTCAAAGTTTTGAAGTTAGCTCCTATCTTCTAACCACCTCCAACGAAGATCATGCAAAGCAATTACTACATCACAACAATTGAATCGCATGTTGGCCTCTTTCAGAATATGGTTTCACCTTTGAGCTTCCAAGTGCCTATTATGTATAAGTATAACCACTTTCATATTTTTCCATTTTAGTGAATTGTTTGAGCACTAGCTTTGTAACTTCTTTTCTCTCATTATAAGTAAGAGAAGTCGAACTTGTAGCATTCATCTTAAGTTGAAAGAAGAGTTACACTTGTTATTCCCCCTTAGTTCATCCTTCCCCTCTTGTTGACTTGTTCAAAGTGACAGTCTAAATCCTTGGCACCCCTACATAACAAGTTGTGTAACCACAAGAATAGAGTTCTAACTACCTTAGTCTCGATTGGGGTAATGCATCATTGCCATCAGTTTTTCATATAAAGGTTTACTTCATTTTGGAGCAACTGGCTGCACCAATTTAGACATATCTCTAATATTATATATTCATCATATTAAACAAAAACAAGTGTGATAAATAATAATTATTTTTATGCACAAAATATAAGAAAATTTGTTAAATGGATTATCAGTCAATATAAAAGAAAGGACGGTCTAATTCGTTGAAACCAACACATGCACTTCAATCAATTAGATTTTGTTGATGTGGAAGTTGTTTTTTTTTTGTTTTGTAAACCGAATATATTTGTCAAACACCCCCATAAATTTATTAAATCTATTCAATCTTTGAATTTAGTCATGATTTTTATAGATGTCAAATAGGCTAATTTAGGTTTAGATTTACTTTGCTAGGGACGTTGGTTGTCTTGTTCAGTGCATCCATACTCAATTTGAAAAAATTAGGGCATCAATAGTTTATTTAGATTAGTACTCTTTTTTTTAGTTTAATAATTTGACAATAAAAATATTACATCAATTATTAACATAAAAAATAATTAACAAAACCATATTCTCGAAATTTAACATGAGTGGCCCTAAAAATCAATACATATCATATAGTTCACAGTAAATATCACATTATGTATTGTAAAATTAAAATCAAGAACATGAATTGTGAAACTTTAGGTTTTATTTACCCACAAACAAAGGTAAAATTAGCTGTACATTGTGCAACCTAGGCCAAGTTAGTCCCAACCCAACCCAAAGAAAAGTTGAATTGAGTTGAATGTCAATTAATGGTTGAAAAACATTAACTTAGCAATGCTATACCCAACATGTCTATTTATATTTGCATACAAGGCTATTATATTAACATGCATGCAAGCATGCATACATATACGTTGTGTATGTATTACATGTTATATATATATACTACTACTACCCTTCTACCCCCTCTCCCACGAAATCCTACACGATTGTAATAGAAACTGAATATCAATTTTGTGTCTCCTACAAAGTCTTCCCTATCTCCCATGAACTGTTCCCTTTCTCCCACAAACTCTTACTCGAATTGTAATAGAAACCGAAAACCACCGCTATATCTCCTACAAACTCTTCCATGTAATCGATTTTCTATTGTAAAACCAACAGTTTTATCTCCCATCACGTTTAGTTTGGAAGTTTTCAGTGCAACAAAGGATTGCTTCCTCAGCTCAATATCATGGCATTCAGATTGGGGAAGCTATAACTGGAGGTGAGTGACATCTATCCCAAGTTTTTGTTTTTCCACTTGTGTTCTCCCAAGTTTTCGTTTTTTGCTCATGTTCAAAGAAGGATGTCCATAAGCCTTTTCTGATATTAGTAGATGAGAGAGAGATTATGCAGATAGCTGCCTGGGATCAATAAGAAGACAAACCATCTATGTTTCTCTTTCTTGCATTCTCTCTTAGATCGTCTATCGATCTGTGAATAGGGCAGGGGATACTAATGGTGCTACATCATTCTCTATAACTTCAGCCCGATTGGATGTCTTCTTACCTTGCAATTCCATCTTGAGATTCATCGATTTCCGCTCCAAGCATAGTGCTTCTAAGTTGTTCTTCACCAAAACCTCCAATTCTCGTTGTTTTAGAAGCTCTCTCTCCGTGAAGAATGTCGCAACGATCACCAATAACAATTGTAGGAGACGGTTCCCGATGAAGGTATCTATTCTCAGTTTCGCTATCTCTCGTGTCTTGATCTTGTATTTTGATGGAAAGTGTCTATTGCCAAATTTTCTCATGTTCTTAGGAGTAACTTTTGGGCAATTGTCCACTCTGTTGAAGATTTAAGGCCTGGCTTTTGATGTTAAGGTTTCATGTACACATTTTGAAATACAACACTGTGAAATCTCTATGTAATTTTGCTTCTTTGTCATTGCGATTTGGGACTTGTAAGTTCTTTGTCTCCCTTTACACCTGATTCTACATCCATTTCGTTGAGTATTAAATATCATGTTGAGTTTACGCCCGCCTTCTCTCCCGAATAGTTTAAGCTCCCTCAGGTTTACTTTGCCATTGCTGAAGGTGTCAGTGATTCTCTCATCATAAATTGGAATGCAATGTATGGCTATTATGATAAGATGAATGTGAAGCAATCATACTATCTCTCTATGGAATTTCTATAGGTCTGTATTGGGAGCACCAATCATGGTTTAGAAACTTTCGTTAATCAAAATTTGTTTTTACAACGAATTTTTAGTGTACTGCGGTTTTGCAGGGTAGAGGAATGCTAAATGCAATTGGCAATTTAGAGCTAACAGGGGCTTATGCAGAGGCTTTGAAGAAGCTCAGACATGATCTAGAGAATGTGGCTAGGTAGGTCAAATCAATTTAAGCTATGCTACTTCTGCACTACTTTGCTTGATAAGATTTTGGTCACTATTTGTGTATTTGTACTACTCTACATAAAACTCAATATCATCTGATTGATGGTATGCACCATTCTTATTCATGAATTTTGTTCTCTTTTATGAATGTGTAAGTGATCAATCACCACCTTTTGGTGGGATGACCATTAATGAAAACAATAACAATAGTAAAAGGCCATTACCCAATGTTGGTCCCATCTATTTGGGATCTTGGGAGGTCTGGATGGACATGGTCCTAACCCTATGGCATTTTTTCGCACAAATTAGCTTCTCTCAAACTCGAACCAACATCACCACAGTTGACCCCAAAAACAATTACAACAGTTTGATTCAAATATTTTCTTGCCTTTGGGAATTTTACAGAAATACAAATAGTGGCCCACAAAAGAATCCGTTGTTGAAAAAATGGTATCCTTCTGATTATTATGATTTTTGAGTGTGTGTACATCTCCATTCAGGATGTGGCCTTCATACAAGGTCTTATTGAATATTGTTTGATGGAACCTATAATAATTGGGGCTAATATATATGAATTACATTTGTTATATGATTTGGTAACTGTTTTGCAAAAATCTAATTGCAGGATTTTTCCATCCAACTCTGTCCAAGCCATGCAAACTGTTTTTGAATATATTATGTAAATTCTCTTGATGTGCATTACCATTTTGAGTGTCTAAACTCCTTCCTATTTTGGTTGATCAATGATAGGAACCTAATGCTGCACTTGGAAATAGTAGCCTAGGGCGGCTTGCATCTTGCTTTTTGTACTCTCTAGCAACATTGAATTACCTAGCTTGGGGTTATGGTTATGGACTCAGATACAAGTATGGTTTGTTCAAGCATAACATTGTAAAAGATGGTTAAGAGGAAGTTGCAGAAAATTGGTTTGAGGTTTGATTTCTATATGCACATTATTAATTACTTAATATTTTCTTTTGATTTAGGATATCTTTGTTGTTTACATTTTTTGAACCTTGGAACAGTACGTATGTTATGCTAGTTTTCCCATTTTTTAAATAAATAAATTATTATGTCAAACAAGCTTTCATTAGATTGATAGTTTTTGATTGAGACATTTAGCATATCATTGTTAGCAAGGGATGAATATGCAATCACTTTGTTGAAATACAAAAAGGTTTATAGTGGGAAGATTCTGATACAAATTGTTTCTAGAACTGAACTAAAAGTGAATGAATATACATTTAGAGGCTCAAGGTGGTCCAAAAAAAAGCCTCTGTAACACATTAAAGAAGGCAACTTCATTTTTTTGTTATAGAGGCACTTTGTTATGCCTCTTTTATTACAATTTTAGCCCTCCTATTTGGTGATTGTGATTATCATAGAGGAAGACCTGAATCTTGTTGGTGAATTATGGCTAAGGTAAGTCAGTTATATTTGCAATTTTAGGAATAAATCTTGAATGGTTATTCAAGATTCATTAATTTGAAAATTTGTCCTTTTTACCACTAAGCAATATTCAAGATCTCTCTCTTACCTGAGCGGTTGAACCTTCATTGGAACCTCCTTTTAATTTTTCATACTTTAATCATTATCATAACAAGCTCCTATGTGCAACGCACGTGCACTCTTACTAGTATATATAATGATTAAAGAGTAAGATTTTCTTAGTATAATTAAAAGTATAATGCTACTAGAGCACCATAGCTTTGTCCCTGAATATACGAAGGTTCGCTTGTTTTTGAGATTTTGAGAGGGGGGAAAATTGGTTAATGGGATTTTGGTTCCCATTGACCAAGAAACCCATGTTCTTTTTTTTTTTCAGATTTTATGTGGGGTCTATGGAAAACTTATTTTGCCATTGATACTTGGGGTGCAACTGAATTGGATCATGATCCGATCTGATCCGAAACCTGATCATGTTTTGTCGAATTTGGATATCCCATTTTGGAATTTGGGGTTGGATCAGATAATATGATCCAATTAAAAATTATATCAAATATGGCTAAGGTAAGTCAGTTATATGTATGTGTGTGTGTTTGTGTGTGATCCAATTAAAAATTATATCGAATATGGCTAAGTAAGTCAGTTATATGTATGTGTGTGTGTTTGTGTGTGTGTGTATGTGTTATTTATTTATTTATAGATATGGTATTTATATTGCATTTTATAATTTTTTTTATTATTTATTTTTTATAAAAACATGTATATATATATGATGAAAATAGTTGAAAAAATACTTGCATTTTATGTTTTATTTATTTAAATTATCATATTATCTTTTCCTTTTAATCATTTATTATTATTTTTTAAATTTAATTGGATTGGATCACATTCAAATACTCGACATCCGTATTGGATTCAAATTCAAATCAATATTTATGATATCCAATTGGATTTTCATAATGGGTTGGATTCGGATATACTCCAACTTGAATCTGATCTGATCCATTTGCATCCCTATTGATACCAATCTCTTAGGTGGGTAAGTAACTTTCCCATATGGGGGAAGTTGACAGTTTGATGGAATAAAATTGCCCCTTTTAACAATGGCTTTTTATGGATAAAACGGTCATTGTCTTATTTACCTGGGAGATAAAACATGGATAAATGACATTCTGAAAAGCGAATGACCTAGGAGAAAAACATGGATAAATAACTTTCTAGAAAGTGAATGGGGCCTCTAAGGGGAAGTTGTTCATTCTATATGTTATATTTTGTGACACATATCCGCTTTATATAGTATATATATTCCAAGTTTAATAAGATATTATTTTTTAAAACAAACAAAAAAAATTGAAGATATCTTAACCCAACCCAAGCCTAATCCAACCCAACATGGGTCACAAGTTCTTGAACTAGTATAGGGATAAAAGTTGGCCTCAACCCAACCTAACCTGGCCCATCTTGCCCCCCTAAATGAAATCCAAGAAAAGACATCCAGCTTACTCTCATACAGTGTGTTCATTCTTTCTTCTGCCATGTCTATAGAACAAAATAATACCAAAGTTGCATTACCTTGTCATTTACTAACATTCATCCAATACAAATAAAAACAAATAGCTAAAGTTAGCTATAATACTCAGGTATGGATGAATATTTTTATAGTTTTCCAAAAGAGATGATTATATTTATGTCATTCGTATAAATCTTATTCTCTCACATACAAACTGAAAAATCTATTTGCAATTGTTGCTATTATTTATTTAGCAAACAACACACATGATGCTATAAGATATTGCCATTATTTGGCATGCCAATGGGTCAGGTTTGATAAGAGTTGGCACTTAATTAGGACCAACCATACCCGTTCCAACCCTGCCACCTGTCTTGTAAACATTACAAGTTGAGGCAATGGGGACCCATGAAGTAGGGCAAGGTGGGGCAGTATAAGAGATATGGAAAAGGGGTAGGGGGGCGCATTCGCTAAATATTATGCATGATATTGTTTTTGAAAAGCAAAACATGACCAGACAAACTAGGCATGGAGAATAATATAACCCATCATGATTATGATCATTATAATATAAACCTTATTTCAATTTATGGGGTCATTTACATGAATTCAGTTTTAACATTTCGTTCTATTTAGGGTTTTGTTCTTAGATTTTGAGAGGAGAGAAAGTTGGTTAATGAGACTTTGGTTTTCATTGACCAAGAAACCTATGTTCTTTTTTTTTTCAGATTTATGTGGGGTTCATAGAAAATTTATTTTCCCTGGATGTAACTTATCGGATAAGTGGTACCCATCTCCCAAATGGATAAATAACTTTCCCACCTTGGGGAAAATTATCAACACTTGAATGAAACAAAATTGCCCATTTTAATAATGGCTTTTATGATTAAAATAGTTATTGTCTTATAAAAAATGAACATGGGTAAATACACTTACACAGGTAAATATTTCCTAAGAAATACTTAACTAGGTAAGTGATTTACCAAAAAGCAAAAATAGCCTTAATACCATATCCATGGTAAAACATCATAACCCATGATAGGTCCTAAAAACTGACACCAACCTATTTAGGGCCATACCAAAGCCGGTTCCATAAAGGGGGTGGGGTAGGTAACCCATTCATATCATGAAACCATTACTTAATCATAACATAATAAATAATGTTATGATTATTTATTATGTCAGTTTTACTAGTTTTTACATTTCTTTACAATGTAAAGAAATGGGTAGGTAACCCATTCATATCATGAAACCTTGTACATTTCTTTACAATGTCAGTTTTACTAGTTTTTACATTTATTTAAGATAAAACTAAGTTAATAATATCGTTGATATTCAATTAAATTATAGATAATAGAATAACATATATTGTGACAAGTCTAAAGCTTAATGACAATGTTGTAAAAGTCTAAAGCACATCACCCGCAAGCAAGGTTTTAAATATCAACATGGGTTGATACGCCAGTAGGGCGTATCGGCCTGTGTTGGTGTTTTTTTTTATGTTTTACTTATATTTTTCGAAACCGTTTCAGAGGGGCCGATTTAAGGCCTGGCTACCCTTTGAAACAGTGGCTGACCCGATACAATCCCTGTAGGGGTGTACCGGGATGCCACCGATACGATACGTATCGGCTTATACAGGCCGATATGTGTCGATACTTTGAACCTTGCCAGCAAGAAGTATGGGAAAAATGCAAATTCACCTGTTTACACTTTGCAGTTGCAGTCTAATGCTCATTAGCCTGAAATTAGTTTAATGCTTGGATGAGTAAGGCCATGTTTGGGAGTGCTTATTTGGGTGGGGACCATACCATTAAGCACTTATTGGTGTTTGGAAACTAAGTATGAAATAAGTGCTTATTTTAAAAATAAGGGCTTATTTTTAAGTCCAAATTTCCATATTTTTTAAGTGCTCATATAATAAACACTTATTCAAATTTGTTCTCCCAGAATTGTCCTTGGTAAATTTTTAGAATACCAATTATACCCTTTTACAAAGGAACTATTAAAACAGTAATTTTATGAAAGTAAAGTATTTTTACAAAAGAACTTTTATGAAAGTACTTTTAGGAAAGTACTTTTACATGAAAACACTTTTATGAAAGTACTTTTTGTAAGCACTTTTACAAAAGTAATTTTATAAGAACACTTTTAGGAAAGTACTTTTAGGAAATCCCTTTTGTGAAAGCACTTGTAGAAAAACACTTTCATGAAAATATTTTTACAAAAGCACTTTTCAGAAATACTTTTATAAAAGCACTTTTACAAAAATAATTTTATGCATGTACTTTTATAAAAGTATTTTTATGGAAGTACTTTTATCAAAGTACTTTTATAAAAGCACTCCTACAAAGTACTTTTATAGAAGCACTTCTATCAAAGTACTTTTATTTATTCACTTTGGATTTGATATTTTGAACTTGTGAAAGAAAATGAAGGACAAAATAGTCCCAATTGCTTATTTAAGTTCTTATTGGAGAAAAAGACCACTAATTGTCCAATATAAAATAAGTGCTTATTATTTAAAATAATCAATTGAAAAAACTAGGTACCAAATGAAAATAAGGGCTTATTCGAATAAGTACTTGTTTTTAAGCACTTATTTTTAACATAAGCACTCCCAAACATGGCCTAAAATGAGAAAAGCTTCACTGCCTACGCTACTTAGAGTGTACAATGTGATGCCATAGCAACACTTTTTTTCCTCAAAAGTTTTGTAATTTTGATTAAAATAAAAAAAAAACAACGTTACATCACATTGTGCACTTAGGGCAGGAATTCCTATCTGGAGTAGGCAACAATCTCAATTTTCTTCCTATTACTAGCATAAAATTTACTTCAATGAACTACAACCATGTCAAGAATAGGAAGATTTGGGTTGGTTCAATTACTTAATTGGCAAGTGGCATCACAGAGTTATCCAAGTGAGCGCCATGGAGGCCTTTTAAATTAGTGCTCAATAGTGTAAGTAGAAGCATAAATGTACTTAGGCCATGTTTGGGAGTGCTTAAAAATAAGTGTTTATTCAAAATAAGTGCTTAATTGGGCCATGATGCACTTGTTGGTATTTCGGAAATAAGCTTGAAATAATTGTTTATTTTAAAAATAAGGGCTTATTTTTATGCCCAAATTCTAGCTTTTTTAAGTGCTTATACAATAAGCACTTATTCAATTTTTTTCTTCCAAAATTATCCCTAGTTGAATTTTAAAATACCACTTACAAAATTACCCCTAGTCATAAAAGTACTTTCATAAAAGTGCTTTTATAAAAGTATTTTCATAAAAGTGCTTTAGTAAAAGTACTTCTGTAAGGTACTATCTTAAAAGTGCTTTTGTAAAAGTGCTTTCATTAAAGTATTTTTATAAAAGTGCTTTCATAAAAGTACCATCATAAAAGTACTTTCACAAAAATATTTTTATAAAAGTAATTTAATAGAAGTGCTTTCAAGGGTATATTTTGAAAATTTGAAAGAAAATGAAGGACAAAATAGTCATAAATGATTATTTAAGTGCTTATTAGAGAAAAATACTACCAAACACCCAATATAAAATAAGTGCTTATTTAAAAAATAAGCACTTGAAAAAGTTGGGTGCTAAATGCATATAAGTGCTTATTCGAATAAGCACTTGTTTTTAAGCACTTATTTTTAACTTAAGCACTCCCAAACATGGCCTTAGTTATTCAAGGGTATCTTTGTCTTGTGATAGGAATCAAGAATTACCCCTGTTTATTTTCTTTTCTATCTCCAAATGGGAGTTGATGTTGATCTATACATTGTATAGGGGTGTGATTTGGGTGCGTTTAGGTTGGACTTTTACCAAAATTTGAATGAATTTGGACCAAAGGCCCTATAGACTGAGTAAGGTTGGGGTAGATGGCAGTCTCTTTAAAAGATAGAGAAAGGTCTTGTGAATAGGGCAGGGAGGATCTTCTTAGGTTGAGGAAGTAGGAAATGTAGAGGAAACCTCGGGGTGTACTCTACGGATGCTAAGTGAGGTCCTGAGATCCTAAAAGGTAGGAGATGAGGATATCCACTCCGTATCGGGGAAGAGAATATTTGATTTGCTGTCAATTATTGGATGCACTACTGGGGTATTGCCACATTTCATGAGGATCCTCTCAAGGATTGGCTTTCCTTATCCTTAAGACCCCTCATTACTCACGTGTACTACTACATTTTTTGTGTGTCATAACTAATCTTATGTGGCAATGATGGCATCACCGTTCAGTGGTTGGTACTTCATCAATTCCATGTGGCGGCTCGCAAAGTCCTTTGTTGCCACGGGTTCGTGTGTGTTCGGGCACATGCGGGCCTCGCCATGGGCTCGACCAACTATCCTTTCTAACCCGTCATCAAGAGTGGGCTCGCGGGTTGTGAGTTCATCGCATGTCATAGCGGGTGTCGCTTCATCATGCACTTAGGTGTGCTTGGGTCTCTTGGATGGGTCTTCCAGAGGTTTATTTAGGTTTGGGCGTTGACTGGACTTGGTAGAATGCGGGTTTATTGCGGTTTTGCTTAATGCGTTGCGATTTCATCGCAAAAGTGGCGGTATGCTACAAGTTCATCGTAGCTTGGTGGTTGATTACAAGTTGCTTGTAAGTGCTTCTGTGGTGTTACTCTTAACGTCTGAGAGTTCTTTGAGGGTCTGGGTGAGCGGTACATACCTACATTAGCCCCCCTGCTTATCGATAAGTGGGAGCTTATCGATAAGCATATTGCCTTTTCATCTTTAGGTTTTGCGGTAGGTTCGCCTATGTGCGTTGGGTCTGGTGTTTCTTGTTGCTTTGTAGTTTTGTGTAGATTGCATGTACCCTATGTTCACATTTGGTGGCTCATTATAATCTAAGGCTTAGCCCCCTTGTCTTTTGGTGATTTGTTTTCTAGCTGCAGTCAATGTGCGTTAATTGTGTGTTCTAGCCCACCTAACTGTTGACAGGAACAAAATCGACAAAAGACAACGTGAACTATAGTTATGAGTGCAGCCTTTCGACTTGGCTATTGCTATCATTTGTTGGTAGTGGTCGGGCGCTGGTTGTTGACTAAGTTGCAACCATAGTCATCATTTTGCTTATTCTAGTGTAAGAGGTGTTGCGTGTGTCGATTGGGTTTTTAGTGCTTAAGTGACGACACTAGGTGTATTATAACGTCTAGATAAATGTTCCATGGTGTCCTGTTTTCTCGGGTGCGGATTTGCGAGCTGTTTTGTATTGCCTTTCGCGATGATTCATCGAGGTGTGTCTGTTCCCCCGTCACCAGGCCATGGGTTGTTTATAAAAGGGTGTGGTGTGTCCTATTGCTTGTCACGTTTGCGTTCGATCCAACTTTCTTGTTTTGCTTGTCCTATTCTCTCTTGTGATTTGCGTTTAGTGATGGCTCTTGATCAAAACAGTGCACAGAGAGGGGCCAGGGTTCCCGATGCCCTGCGCATGATGGCTATCTGCGAGTCTGTTGGTTCTAAACTCCAATTGAGTCGGTGCCTAGTAGGGTAGGTGATAATTCAGAGCTTGCCTTGGTCCGTCAATTGCTTGTGTAGCATTTCGAGGAGAATTTCATAGCCCCTTTGGGGTATGAAGCCGTTGAAGGCATTCTTATCCAAGGCGTTCGTCCGGGTGACAAGTTTATGGTGACAGGGGCAATGGTGAAATTCGTGGAGGCAATCATTCAAGGTGGTTAGTTGCCACCCTTTGAACTTCCCTTTGTCGTCGTCAATCCCACGTTAAACACCCTTGCCATGGTGATGCTCGAAATTATGAATCTCCTTTTCGACCAAATGTCTTGGTTTGTCCTCGCGTAGTGGTTGAGGACTTGTCACAGTTTTGCTGCGATTGGCTTTTATGTCGAATATATTGAAGAACGCATCATTCTACTGGCGCACGTATTCTAGAAAGCTAATCTTGGAGAGTCGTCGTTGGTTTATGGGCAGTCTCTGAGGGACGTGTGCCGTCGTGTTGAGGCAGCTGAAGCAAAACTGGCTAAAATTGCTAAGAGGGTCAAGAACCTTGAGGCAGAGTGCAATCGTCAGCGCCAACTGGTGGCGGAGTATGAAGCAAACGTGGGTGAACTGGCGGCGTTTGAAGCTCGGAGGCCTCTACTTGAGAGTATAGAGGCGATGAGGGATGATTGGGCTGCTTTATGAAACTTGTATATTATGATTGTAATCATTTTTAATTGATTCTGAATGAATTCACTTAGTGTTACTACTGTTTAGTGTACTTATTTTACTATTTTTTACATTATCCTGTATTCTTGAGAATTGGTTGCAAGTAGCTTATTTCTATTTTAATCAATCGTAGCCGAGTGACACCAATAGTGTGGTGGTGTGAGTCGTAGATTGAGTAGCGTTCTTTTCGGGTTGCCGGTCCAGCTATGTTGTTGCCTTCCTTTTGCTGTGTGCTTCGACCTCTCTGGCTGATTTGGGTACAACGATTATGTCGTCAATCCCTCTCGGACTATAATCCCCACAAGGGAGAAATGGGTTGTGTGGGTGGTAACCTTCTTCATGTGATAATCGACTCGGTTTTGTGTCTCTCTTGTCGAGTACAAGCGATTTAGTTTCCTATCGGTGTTCCGTAATTGATAGTGATTGAGGGGTCTTTCGGGGACGGCCACGTAGCACTCGTTGGCAGTGGCCATTCAATTGTTGCTCCGATATGGTCCAGTGGCGGCTACCGACGTGTGGCTCCATTTGAATTAACGTGCTTGTCTAGTCCCGCTTTTCTTGGGGGTATCGAGGCAATTGTCCACGGTTGCTTTTCTGCTAAGCAACGTTTCAGGTATTGCATAGACGTTTTGTCGTCTTCTCCGGTGCCGTTTGGGCTACTGCGCATGCGAGTATCGGAAAGTCTTTATAAAAGCAGCGGGAGGGAACCCAGGTGGTCTTCCTTTCGCATTTGATTTTTATTTTCATCTCCTGTTGCCTTCTTTGCTAGTTCAGTTTCCTTATTTGGTAGCCATTGCTTGTTTTCCATTTCTGATCCATTACTCGTTATGGCTCCACGTCATCGTCAAGCAGTGAGGTTATCCGAAGAACAGATGGGGAAGAAGGTAGAGAAAAGGACTGAATGTCCTTTTACTGACTTTGTTAGGGAGGTTGATATGGCAGGGTTGTTAGTAGAAAGGGCGGCAGCCCTAGCGATTGATGGTGGGTGGGGATTTTGGCTGCCCATGCTTGTGTCCATGGGTGAGGGTGGTTCTTTTGAAGTTATCGTCGAAACAAAGCTGATGTGTCTCTGTGACCGTGTCGAGGAGTCCATGTCGTATAAATGCCAGGAACCGACACTTCAAAGTCTCTTATTAGCTATACCTCTTGGACGTAGTATATTCTTGAGAACCCTTTTTATTGTCGTGCGCTGCAGGATTCTAGGCTTCTCAGGTTTGTGGATTGCTTCACAAACCTTGCAGGGCGGGAGGGTGTCTAATATGTCAATCACCTTACGGGTCATTGGTGTTGTTGCACCTACACTTTCGTGGGTGCCTTCAGGGAATTCATTATTACAGTCTAAGATGTGGCAGCTCTGTTGGCATTGCCTGTTGGAGGTGCAGTGTTTACGCGGCATTGGCAACACATCGAGTCAATTCCTACGGAATTGGGCAGCTTTTTGAGGAAGTTCCTCTATACAAAGCGTTAGTGGATCAATCTACTTCTCGGGGAAAAATTCCATTGGAGTATTGGATGCGATACTGGTTTGAGTGCCATGGCAATAGAGATGTTATGGTGCGAGGTATTGGCTCACAGTGCTGTCCTAGTTGTCATGGTGGCATCCCGTTTCTTATTCTCGAGAATTCTTGACCATGGTCTCCGCACTGTTCTGATTCCCATTGCTGTCCTAGTTGTCAATGGGCATCAACTTCCAATTGGCCTCTATATTTCTTGGGTATTTGTACGAGCAGTTGAACGACACTCTTCAACAACTCAACGATCCCAGCTGCAAAAGGCGTGTGATTGAAACTTAATGTGATTCTGCGTCGATTGCAGCCACTTTACGTTCGGGTCGCTACTCTTCGTGGTGACGGGTCAGAGGAAAAAATTGTCGAGGTGTATAGAGGGAAACGCTGACTCCGGGCCAAGAGGCACAAGTATTTTAAAATGGACGAGGTAAGCGTGAAATTGTCCTCTCTCAACGGATTTATCTAGAGGCGGTACGCCAAGGCGGTGCGCCATGCCATGCCATTTTGCGTCGGTGTGTCCTTGTCATGAGCACGGGCATGCATGTAAATTACTAACTATGGCCAACCCAAGTTGCACCCTTGTCATGAGCACAGGCATGCATGTAATGTCTAATCCCACGTAATAGGTTATGGCCAAGAATAAAACCCATTTCAAGCCAGTGGGTGGATAGTATACCCTTTTAGACTATGAATCTCAGTATCAGTTTGATCATGAGTGTCAAATGCATTTTACTCAAGTTTGGCCACCAAACTGCTCTCCTTTTAGAAATGGTAATAGAAACCCATGGAATAATCATTTGGGAAATGATTCTTGGATATGGGTGTGTCACAGACCTGAATTGACTCACTACATCAGCATGCCACGTTGCATGGGCCATGCAACGGTCCACTTAGCCCATCGAAGCTCCTTATGCAAATTGATCCAGTAGATTACGTTTTCAAGTAAAAAAGTGAATCTTGATAGTTGGAGAGATTTACTAATTACTCGTTATCTTTTTGTTATTCTGTTCTTACTATTTTGTTAGTTTTTCTCTAAGAATTATCTGCACCCAACTGGTTATATAAGGTTGGCTTCTTATCAATAAAGGCATGACGAGTTTTATTCCAATCAATTGTGTAGGAGGAAGGGTAGCCTCGAATTGACCCGCGAGTTCTCTCTACCTCGCCAAAATAGGGAAGAAGAAGTTTACTTCTCCTTCGCCAATTGTTGGATTTGGGCAAACAACCCAGGTTGAACGACCCGTCACACGCTCATTCAACCAAGCCCGTGACATCTTGGTATCAGAGCCAAGAAGGGATTCCAACCTTGAGCAACGTTTTTCTCAACATGAGCAAAGGTTCTCTCAGATTTGAAGGGGAGGTCGGATCTCTTATAGCAAATCAGCAGCGCATTATGGAGCAAATGTCGTAGATGTTCGAGAAGATGCATGCTAGGTTTGATTGTTTGGAGGGTTCAAAGGGAAAGGAAGTAGGGGATTGATTCTTCATGTTCACCGTTTAAGAATAACGGGGACCAATCTAGTGGAACCCATTGCACACCTAGCTCACATTCCAAGGGACTCAAACTGCACTTCCCTTGTTATAGTCGAAATGAAAGACTTAGCTAGCTGGTTATGTTATGCTGAACAGATCTTCAAATGGCAAGAGGTGCTGGAAGAAGACAAGGTGTTAATAGCTGCTGTTCATTTAGAGGGAAAATCCCAGCTTTGGTTCTAGTTCTTAAAACAAGAGCATGGCTACATGACGTGGAAAGATTTCAAAAATGAACTAAGTCAATGCTATGGTCTGACCCAATACCAAGATTTTTTTTGGGATCTTACAAAGCTTCGCCAAATCAGATCTGTTCAAGAATTCCAAACCCAATTCAAGCAACTTCTCTCTCATGTGGAACGACTTGCCCTAGAGCACTAGGTAAGCTGTTTTGTGAGTGGACTAAGGAGACCATACAAGCTAAAGTGCTTACTTGCCGCCCCAGCAACCTCTCCTCAACTAAAGTCCGCAATGCTACTTTATGTAGAGAAGCCACACTAGAAACCAAGAAGAACGAAGCTGCCAAGGGGAGCCCCTCGACCTCCTTACCTATGAGATGCATGACACCAGCTGAACTCAAGGAACGAAGGGACAAAGGGCTATGTAACAATTGTAATGAGAAGTTCGTCCCTGGACATAAATGTCGAAGGCTGTTTGTCATTGAAGGTAACTGGGATGACGAAGATGATGATGTTGACGTGGAGATTAAAGAAGCAATTGACCTGCATGCACTTTCAGGTCATTCCACCACAAGCATTATGAAGGAGAACGTGGTTGCTCTTATTGACTCAGGTAGTACTCATAACTTTTTGAGTATTAGTCAATCATAGAGGGCCGGGTTGTAGAGTGGTTCTGTTATGGGTCCGGGCGTAGGATCTCGTCACGGGGCGGTCCACAGGGAAAACTCCTAGCCTTCCCTTGTCCTTCCCTTTGCACGCTGACCCTATTGTGGCAAACTAGGGGGTGATTTGTCCAACAGATCACCCTAACTCTCCTAAGCTCTTTCCTTGATCGAAAACTCAATGCCTTTACTTCAGTTCGTAGCTCCTTAAATACGATATTACAAAAGGAAATTCCTTGTTGGATTCGGCTAAGCTAGGGCAATCCAACTCAAACTCAAACTCCTAATTACCTACTCCTAATGGTAACACAACTCTTACTTAAGAAGATAAGATAAGATAAGGGATGAGGAATGATGTACCTGGCGGTGAGTTGGCGAGCAGAGCTGTTGTGGTAAGATAAGTGTGGACCCACCCTGATGAGCTGTCGTGTGGGCCCCGCTCTACTGCTGTTGCCGGGCGGTGCGCGTGTCTCACAGTGATGCTGCCGTGTGGTGCGTGCTGCTGCCGAGCGGTGCGTGCTACTGCCTATGACTACACCGCAGCGCGCTGCCGAGCGGTGTGTCCATAACATCACACCCGTCTTGGACAACGAGCTTGTCCTCAAGCTCGAGATCTGGGTAGGCATTGTGAAGGTCGGTCTAGGGAATTCAGGTGGCCTCAACTGATGGTAGTCCGTCCCATTCCACGAGAACCTTGAAGGTACCCTGATTGATGCGTGACTGGACAAGAGCTCGAGGGTGGAGGATGGCTCTATCGTCCTTCAGAGGGGGTAGAGAAGGCATGTGATTAGGGGGAGTCCCTGTAAAAGGCTTCAGTAGGGACACATGGAAGATGTCATGGATTCTGCTGTGCTCCGGTAGCTCGAGTTGATAGGCAACCTTCCCGATCTGCCGTAGAACCTTGAAGGGCCCGTATGGGTGGGACAACGGAATGAAATGGGCATACTTGGAGAAGCGATCCACCACTACGAATAAGACTGATTTCCCTCTGAATTTAGGCAAGCCTTCAACGAAGTCCATGGAGATATCGGCCCAGATCTGTGTTGGGAGTGAGAGAGGCTGCAGGAGGCCTGCCGGGTATAAATTCTCCCATTTTTGTTGCTGACATATGGAGCAGTTCTGGATGAAATACCTAACTGAGCCGCACATACCATGCCAATGAAAATCGGCGCGAACGCGGTGCAACGTCTTCCGAACCCCTTCGTCGGTGGCGTTATGGATGCTGGCGATGATGACTGGAATCAATGGACAATCTGTCGGGAGATATACCCTCCCTTTGTACAACACAAGTCCCTCGTGGATGGACCTGTTCGGGTTGGTTATTCCTGACTGTAATTCTTGCACCAGATCCCTCCATGTTGGTGATTGGGGCAGTACGCTCCTTAGGTTCTCCAATAGGGTAACGCGGGGCCGAGAGATCGCACAAAGGTGTATTGCGTCTTCATCACGCCTAGATAGTGCATCCGTGGCCCGGTTTGAAACCCCCGCCTTGGGGTCTACGCGGAAGTCAAACCCTAGCAGTTTACTTGCCAAGTGCTGTTGGGGTGGAATAGTAAGCTGCTGCTCTAGAATGTACTTGAGGCTGTAATGGTCTGTCTTGACGACGAAGGGTCTGCCCCACAAATATGGCTTCCAGTGTTGGATAGCTTTGGCAAGCCCGATCAATTCACGCTCGTAGGCTGGTAGCTTTAGGTGCCAGTCCGCTAGCTTGCGGCTGAAGAAGGCTATGGGGTGTTCTTGTTGTTGCAGCACTGCGCCGATGGCTATACCAGAAGCATCACACTCGACCGTAAATTCCTGGTTAAAGTTTGGTAACTGCAGCACGGGGGTAGAGGAGAGTGCATCTCTTAAGTTTGTGAAGGTGGCGTTCGCTGCTTCATCCCACTGAAATGCATTCTTCTTTAACATCTTGGTTAATGGGACAGCCAGGAGTCCGTAATCTCTTACAAACTTGTGGTAGTATCCGGTGAGTCCTAAGAACCCGCAGAGAGCCCTAGTGGACTGAGGCTTAGGCCATTCCCGAATGGCCTGAATCTTGGAGTCATCTACCGAGACTCCTTCCCTACTGATTATATGTCCTAGATAAAGGACTTGTTGCTCTCCGAAAGAACATTTGGTTCATTTTAAGAAGAGCTTATGTTGGCATAGCAGCTCCAGAACCATTCGGAGGTGACGAACGTGCTCCACCCACGATGTACTGTAAATTAGGATGTCGCCAAAAAATACTAGGACGAACCTGTGGAGGTGGGGTCGAAATACCTCGTTCATCAAGGCCTGAAATGTGGATGGAGCGTTGGTGAGACCAAAAGGCATGACCAGGAATTCAAAGTGGCCATGATGTGTTCGAAAGGCCGTTTTTTTCACATCCTTGGGGCCATCCGGACCTGGAAGTAGCCTGACTTGAGATCCAGTTTAGAGAAATATTGAGACCTGTGGAGCTCATCTAGCAGTTCGTCTACCACAGGAATCGGGAACTTGTCCTTGACGGTCCTGTTGCTGAGTTCCCTGTAGTCCACACAAAACCTCCAGGTGCTGTCTTGTTTTGGTACCAACAAGACTGGCGAAGAGAATGGGGAGCGGCTGGGGTAGATAATTCCTTGTTTCAGCATTTCCGTACACTGGCTCTCTATCTTGTCTTTCTGTAGGTGTGGGTAGCGGTATGGCCGAAGGACAACGAGTCCTGACCCTGGCATTAAGGGGATCCGATGGTCACACGATCGGACAGGCGGAAGGCCCCTGGGTTCTGAGAACACGTCTGGAAAATCGGCAAGAAGTCTCTCCATCTCTGCTGTGTGCAAGGCGTCACCATGGAGAGTATGTACCTGTGGTCTTTTTGCTCTCATCCTGGTCCCTTTCCAGGTGACTTGTTTCCCATGTAGGTTAAACGTCATGGTCAAGGCACTGAAATCCCATAAGAGAGGACCGAGGGTGATGAGCCACTTAATTCCCAACACTATATCGAACTCGTCTAGGGGCAATACAAACAGATCAACGAGGAATGGTTCAGAATCCACCTGTATTTGGATGTTTTGGCAGATCCCCAGACTGTGAACTCTCTCCCCATTTGCTACAGCTACCTAAAGCTGCGGTCTGCCTTCCATCGGTAGTTTCAGTTGGAGCGCAGCTTGCTTGTTGATAAAATTATGTGTGCTCCCTGAGTCCACCAGAACCCGTACCTGTTTTCCTACCACTTGGGCCTACAACTGCATGGTTTGGGAGTTTTGTATTCCGCTGATGGCGTGGAGGGAGATCTCGGGTTCTAGTGTGGTCTGCTCCTCTTCTTCCTCCTCTAGTTCGTCTACCAGGAGGCAGAATAACCGCTTGCAATGGTGACCGGCAGAGTACAACTCGTCACAGTTGAAGCATTGGCCCCTGGCCCGGCGTTCCACCATCTCGGTTGCCAGCGAAGACCCTCCTCCAGTAGGCTTCGAGTTTGTCCAAGCCGTTGCTGGGCGTCCCATGCTGGACGACCCTCTTCTAATCTACAGTTTGTGTTCGAAGGCTCGGGATAAATTCATTGCCGTGACCAGGTTAGGCGGGCTCTGCATCTCTACGCCAACTCTCAGAGGTTCAGCTAGTCTAGCTGTGAACATATCCACCTGCTGGTCTGGGCGTACTGAAGAGGCTCTGGTGAGAAGGGTCTGAAACAACCGCTGATACTCTGCTACGGTTCTGGTTTGCTTGAGGTTAATGAGTTCCCCCAAGGGGTTGCTTGTTAATGGGGTTCCGAACCGAAGGAGGCAGTACGACTTGAACTAATCCCAACTAAGACCTGGTTCTTCCTGCTCCCCTCGGTAGAACAAGAGCTGCGCTTCTTCGGTCAGGTGGAACGCGGCCAGGCTGACCTTGTCCTTCTACTCCGTGCGCTGATTCCAGAAGAATTGCTCACAGCGGTACAGCCATCCCAGTGGGTCACCACTGCCGCTGTATGAGGGAAACTCCAGACGACTGTATTTGGGCATGACCGCTGCTACTGGGGTGGCGTCCTGTCGTTCACCGGAGCCCTCGGCCCGATCTTGATGGCGGCTGTGGCTGGTGGCCGCCTCTTCAGGACTCCTTTCTCTGGTGGAGAAGTATAATTTCAGTAGGCGCTGAAGCTCCCTGACATCCTCTTTGACTTCTCTTACTTCCGTGTGATTTTACACGAGTCGGTGTTCCAGTTTGTGAACCTTGGATGATAGCTGCTCCATGTCGCCCATGACGCTAAGCTCTGATACCAAAATGTTATGGGCTCGGGCGTAGGATCTCGTCACGGGGCGGTCCATGGGGAAAACTCCTAGCCTTCCCTTGCCCTTCCCTTTGCGTGCTGACCCTATTGTGGCGAACTAGGGGGTGATTTGTCCAAGAGATCACCCCAACTCTCCTAAGCTCTTTCCTTGATCGAAAACTCAATGCCTTTACTTCAATTCGTAGCTCCTTAAATAGGAGATTACAGAAGGAAAATCCTTGTTGGATTCGGCTAGGCTAGGGTAATCCAACTCAAACTCAAACTCAAACTCCTAATTACCTACTCCTAATGGTAACACAACTCTTACTTAAGAAGATAAGATAAGATAAGGATAAGGGATGAGGAATGATGTAGTTGGCGGCGAGTTGGCGAGCAAAGCTATTATGGTAAGATAAGTGTGGACCCACCCTAATGAGTTGTCGTGTGGGTCCCGCTCTACTGCTGTTGCCGGGCAGTGCGCACATCTCACAGTGTTGCTGCCGTGTGGTGCGTGCTGCTGTCTAGTGCTGTTGCCGTGCGGTGCATTCTGCTGCCTAATGCTGCTGCCGTGCGGTGCGTGCTGCGTTCTACTTGGCAGTGTGTGCTGCTGTACGGCCTACTGTGCGTGCTGCTGCCTATGACTGCGCCGCAGCGCGCTGCCGGGCGGTGTGTCCATAACAGGTTCTGGGGTAAGGTTTGATGCAACTGTGGCAAATGCTAGAAAATGCAAAAATCTTCCAATGTCCTTGTAAGGGGTATCTCTTCAGATAGACTTTTAATTTACTACCCCTTGATGGCTATGAAGTTGTGCTGGGAACACATTGGTTGTGGGATTTCCAATGACTTCAAATGTTTTCCTATTGGAACGGTGCATGATCTCTCTACAAGGTATCATTCTTGCCATTACCTTGAACAAGAAAAATGCAAGTTCGGTCAAATCCAAATCAAGTATCTTGGTCACGTCACAAGTAAAGATGAAGTGGCCATGGATCTAGAAAAGGTAGCAACAATGGTAGATTGACCCAAGCCCAATACTCTAAAATCTATGCATGGATTTCTAGGGCTCACTGGGTGGGTATTATCGAAGATTTGTACAAGATTATGGAAGGTTGGCACATTCACTTACATAGATGCTGAGAAGGCATTCCTACAGCTCAAAAATGCCATGACTAAACCACCCATGTTGGCAATGCCAGATTTCTCTCAACTTTTTGTGGGAGAGTGCAACGCCTCAAGGAAGGGAATCAGAGCAATGTTAATGCAATAAGGATGACCCCTAGTTTTTAAAAGTCATGCCTTGCAAGGGAAAAATTGTTGTTGTCTACATAGAGAAGGAGGTTCTAGCATTGGTGCTTGCATTAAAAAGTGTCCAAGTATATATTGGATAGTTTGAAGATTATGTATGAAAAACCGAACCGTTTTACTCGACAAAAGGTCTTAAATTTGTTTATGACCGCATAGATGACCGAGAACCAACAAGTTCATGACCATTGTCTAAAGATGATGGGTTATATCAATGAACTAGAAGCTCTCGAGTCAAGGTTAGATCATGACACCAAAATTGATGTTGTCATCAATTCCTTGCCTCCGTCATTCAATCAGTTTATCATGAATTACAACATGAATAAGCTAAACGTTAGCCTTCAAGAACTCAACAATATGTTGTAGAGGGCTAAAGAACTGATTAAGAAGGATAAGCCGATAGCTATGCTTGTTGAAAGTGGCAAATCGGGCAAGAAAAAGCAGAAGGCTAAAAGGAAGGCTCAGAAGAAGGGTAGCAAAACTAAAAAGAAGAAGAAAGATAAGGCATCGGATGCCGGTCACTTCTGCAAGCAGACCGGCCACTGGAAAAGGAATTGTCCCCAATATCTAGAGAATAAGAAGCAAGGTAATTTCGAATCTTTTATCATAGAGACCAATTTGTTGGTCACTTCTACTTCCTGGTGTATTGACTCTGGGGCTTCAACTCATGCGTGTAACTCATTGCTAGGGTTCAAGATAAGCAGAAGACTGAGTGACAGAGAAGTGACGCTCTACTTGGGGACTTCTGTAATAGTTGCAGCTACAACTATAGGAACTGTAGAACAAGTTTACAGAGAAAGAACAATTGTACTTAAAGATTGTCTTTCGTACCTAATTTAAGAAGATATTTGATTTCTATCTCAAAATTGTGCATAGATGGTTATTCTATCTTATTCAGTAATGTGATTACTATTAAATGGAATAACAAATTCCTCACATACGGAGAACTTGAGAAAACGGTCTCTATGTTCTTCATCCTTCTTTGGAAACAAACATTACCGAAACTACGTCGGAGATAATCCCCAAGAAGAGGACTCGTGATACAGTTAATACCACGTGCCAGTGGCATTACCGATTTGGCCACATTAATATAGATCGTATCACAAGGTTGGTAAAGAATGGTCATTCGGATTTTCAAACTGTAGAAGATCTTCCAACCTATGAACCTTGCATTCAGGGTAAGATGACGAAGTAACCATTTACCGATAAGCCTGAAAGATCTACAGGCACACTTAACCTAATATATACTGATGTATGTGGTCCCTTGAATGTTAGGATACGAAATCAACAGGTTTATTTTATAACATTTACCAATGATTACTCATGGTATGGTTACGTGTACCTAATGGGATATAAGTTTGAATCTTTTGAAAAGTTTAAAGAATTCAGACAAGAAATCGAGAAACAATTAGAGAGAGAAATTAAGACCCTTCAATTAGATTGAGGTGGCGAGTGTCTCTTTGACGAATTCAGGGACTACGTAAAGGATAATGTGATAATATCACAACTAGCTCCTCTTGCTACACCAGAATTAAATGGTGTGTCAGAAAGGAGAAATCGGACTGTATTAGATATGGTCCGATCACTTCTCATCCACTCAGAATACCCACATCCTTTGGAGGTTTCGCATTAGAGACTGTGATTTACGTGTTGAACCGGGTTCCAACCAAATCCGTTTCTAAGACTCCATATGAGCTATTAACCTGTAAGAAACCAAGTGTGAGACACTTGAAGATTTGAGGTTGTTCGACACATGTTAAAAGAACTAGTGCTGACAAATTGGAATCTAAGACCAGTCATTGCCTATTTGTTGGTTACCTCAAAGGCTCTGTAGGTTACTTGTTCTATGATCCAAAAGAGCAAAATGTGTTTTGCAGTCGAAATGCCCACTTCCTAGAGGAAGATTACATCCTGGATAATCATCATCAGGAAGTAGTTTTGATGAGGAGAGCCCAGTGGGAGTGGGAGATATCCCACCACCTCCAGAAAATAACCAACCTAGAAGATCTACCCGGGTTTCCAGGCCTCCAGTTCGTTACGGCTATGACCAAGAAAGTTACTTGGTGAAAGCCACAACTAGTGAGGAGGATCCTGTGACTTATTCGGAAGCTATGTTGAACTTAGATTCCTTGAAATGGGTAGATGCCATGAGAGCTGAGATGGAGTCAATGGAGACCAATGGAGTCTGGACTCTAGTAGATCCACCCCCTGGAGTAAAGGCAACTGGTTGCAAATGGATTTATAAGAGGGAGAAGGGCCCCGATGGTAAAGTTGAGACCTATAAGACTCATCTTGTGGCGAAAGGGTATACTCAGAAAGCGGGAATCGATTATGAGGAAACCTTTTCGCTTGTTGCCATACTTAAATCCATTAGGATCCTACTAGCTGTAGCAACATACCATGACTAGGAGATTTGGCAAATGGATGTCAAAACTGCGTTCCTGAATGGAGATCTTACTGAAGATATCTATATGCAGCAACCTTCTAAGAGATCTTACTGAAGATATCTATATGTCAAAACCGCAAGGTTTCATAGCTGCCGATCAGGAACACATGGTATGTAAACTTAACCGAATCCATATATGGATTTAAGCAAATTTCTAAGAGTTTGAACATCCGGTTTGACTCTACCATCAAACAGTTTGACTTTAAGCAAAATCCGAAAAAGCCCTGTGTTTACAGGAAGACTAGTAGGGATAAGGTTACGTTATTGGTTCTATATGTAGATGACATTCTACTCATTGGGAATGATGTAGGAATGTTAACTATGGTGAAAGTGTTGGTTTCACAACAATTCTCCATGAAAGATCTTAGAGAAGCCTTCTACATATTGGGTCTTCAACTCTATAGAGATAGATCGATGAGGATAATAGAATTATCCCAGTCTGCTTACATTGACAAGATTGTCAAAAGATATAGTATGGAAAACTTCAAGAAATGAAATGTTCCTTTTAGACACGGGGTCACTCTCTCCAAGGGTATCTCCCAAGACTCCCGAAGAGATTGAGGGCATGAAAGAGATTCCCTATGCCTCAACCGTAGGGTGCATCATGTATGCCATGCTGTGCACTCGTCCTGACATTTCTCAGGCAGTGAGTGTGGTAAGCAGATACCAATCTAACCTAGGGCAAGAGAATTGGACCGCTGTGAAAAATATATTAAAATACCTTCGAAGGACAAAAGAGTTTTGTCTGGTATTTGATTGTAGTTCACTACAGATCCAGGGGTATATTGATGCTGATTTTTGTCAGATCCAGAAGATAGAAAGTCTACATTTACTTATATCTTCATGATAGGATCATGTGTTGTTAGCTGGAAAAGCAACAAACATGGGTCCGTCGCAGATTCCTCAACCGAGGCCGAGTACATTGCCACAAGTAAAGCTGCCAAGGAAGTTATTTAGATGAAGAAGTTCATTTAGGAATTATGAGTAGTTCCATCCGGTACATCACCCAATCCATTGTTGTGTGACAACCATTGCTCAGGCTAAGGAGCCACGAGACCACTCGAAGTCGAAGCACATTGAGAGGGGACGTCCTGATTCACAAGGTAGAATCAGCGAAAAATGTAGCAGACTCATTAACTAAGACACTCACACATAAAGTGTTTGAAAAACATGTGGAAAGTATGAGACTCCGGCTTGTACCCGATTGGACCTAAGTGCAAGTGGGAGCTGTTAGACAATTATGCCCTTAGCTCCAATCAGATTGATGTATCTTTTGACATTTATTATAAATGAATAAAGTATATAATTGATTCATGTCAATGTGGTGTGTTTCTATGTAATACCCTTAAACTGGACACTTATGAGACTCGTGTTAGTTTAGAAACTTCACAGCCGTTGGATAGGTCTAGGGAGATTTATCTTGCCAAGGCTGACACTGATGTGTTGCTAAGTTGGTTGGGGTGGCTTGTCTCAACTGCTAGGGTGAGACCTGAGGTACATGCAGTGTGGGTTTTCTTGAAACCCTGAACCAGACCAAAATTCTAGTATTGCCCTGGACCTTGGAGATTGATGGGCAAAACTGGAATATTACACATGACCCCTAGACTCGATTATGGTACTGCACTAGGTGTCGGATCGGGTTATCTTTGATATGCCAATCAATGAGATCTTTAGAGGGGGTCAAAACCTGGGTATGTTGGGACAGTCCGAGAGTTCATCTGAGTGGGTGATCATAGTGACAGGATCAGCCCCTTTGTCGAACAAAGTGAATGATCGGGGATGCACTCTCTCTGATGGAAACCTAACCTGCCAGCAGTTGATTTCAACCGTTGAAATTTGTTTTTGCAAAATATATTTATATAGAGATACACACACACACACACACACACACACACACACATATATATATATATAATGGTTTCAAAATGTTTGCAAAAAGTTTTAATTCACGGGATCCATGTGAGTAGAGAGTGCAACACTATTCTTTGTAGTTGAGGGAGAGGTCCTCTTTTGTCGGGCAGTGTTTGATCATTATGGGCTGAGAGGTTAAGTGTAAGATCATTAAGGGTAATACCTGATGGGCTAATCTTGCATCTGCCCACAGTCCTTGGGTTTTCATAAGGTGGCTGGACCCAATGACCATTTAGTGTAAATGTTGGTCCCATTAAGAGCCATGGTGATGGACTCAGGGGTTCACTGTGTCTTATAGTGAATTCGGCCAGGCCTTGTAACCAAGGTTAGGCTGAACTCATGCGGCTGATGTGTAGATTAATGTTTGGGTCCCACGCTATACAAAGAGAGCTAATTGGCTAGCAAGTTAAGAGGTTAAGTGAGCACATAAACTTAATGGCCCTAAAGCCCAATTCGAACTAGGCTTAAGTCAATTAATTAAAAGGAGACAAGATAGGATTTATAATCTGATTAGGATTAGCTTAAGGATAAGATAAGTCTTATCCATTCAAGAGTCTAGATCTAAATATCATATTTGGATTAAGGAACTCTCTCCTAATTGGATTAGGAGGCTGATCCTGATAACACTATAAATAAAGGGGGTGGATTCCTCAGTTACACAACACAACAATCTGTAGAGTTCTTCCCTGTTCTTGCCGCCCCTACCTAGTTCGATCTCCACTTATGGGAGTGATCAATATGAAGTCGTGCCCCCAGCCCTCTACTCCATTCTTGCTGAAGAATTCGGTTCTTGCTGAGAGCCATCTTGCTGATAGTGCTTCACCACATACTGTGTCATTTTCAGTGGAAGTGGGTTTTGGTTTTCTCCATGGGCGTGAACACCTTCATTGGGAGTTATTGCTACTTCGTATCAGGTATATCCCTCTCCTCCCTTTTGGTTTCAGATCTGGTCCAGTTTGGTTCAAGATTGGTCATTGAAAATGTAGTTTTCTAAAATAGGGAATGTGATTCCCAGATGGGAGAGAGAAATTTTTGAAATTTCGCCCTACCTTCCTGTAGGGTTCGGCCATCCATATGATGGATCTTTTATCCCTTCACAACAAACATCCATTCATTCTAAAAATACAAAAAGATAAAAAAAAATACTTGAACAAACACGGTAGAGGGGCTAGGGCAAAGTGGTGGTAGATGATTTGCCGGTGTTGGACTGGTTGGTGGTTGTTGTCGCCTGAAGTGAGAGCGTAAGAGGTGGCGAAGCTTCAAAGATGAGAGATGAGAGAGAGAGAGAGAGAGAGAGGTGAGGTGGTGGTCCTAGTGGAGCTTAGGGGGCGACTGGTGTCTTGGTTGCTGTAGTTGGGGCTGGCTAAGGCTAATAGCTTTGGCTTGGTGCTTGCTAGCGAGGTGGCGATCGGCGTTGTTGCTTAGTGCTTGGTGGTTGGCACGGTAGAGACGAAGATGACAAGTGAGAGAGAGACACAGACACATGGAAGCAAGGGGACAATTAGCCATTGGGGGAGAGGCTATCGGTTGGAGGGCGATCGGTGCCGAAGAAAAGCAAGGGGAAGTTCGGTTAACCAATGGGGATTGGGGAAGACGAGGAGACGAGGGAGACTGAGAGAGTAAGAAAGGGTATTAACCTATTAGGTTTAGGTTTCAAAGAAAGGGAAAGGGGGAGAAGGCAGATAGGCGGTGGTTTTATTGGTTTATTCGATTTTAAAAAATAAAAATAAAAATATAATATATATACCGATCGGTTTGGTTAACTGCCGGTTCTTTTAAAAGGTTATCTGAAACCGAACTAAAACTTTTGGTTTTTTTAAAATATCGAAACAAAACTGAACTGACCGGTTTAGTTAACCGATTTTTTTATTCATTTTCAGTCGGTTTTTTTGGTCGATTTGATTTTTCGATTTTTTTTGCTCACCCCTAATGTGAATTGACCCGGTAGCTTACGTTTCCAAGTAGAATTTATTTGAATAAAAGTGAATCTTGATAGTTGGAGAGATTTACTGACTACTCGTTATCTTTTTGTTATTCTATTCCTACTACTCTGAAATAAAGGTATGAGTTTTATCCCAATCAACTGTGTAGGAGGGGAAAGGGTAGCCTCGAACTGACTCACGAGTTCTCTCTATCTCTTCAAAATAGGAAAGAAGAAGTTTTGGCTTTGGGCAAACAACCCACGTTGAACACCCCCCACACGCTCATTCACCGGAGCCCGTGACAGGGTGTTTTACAAGAAGGGGAAATATATTGTCAAAATGAGATACGGGATTGATAGAGGTATGTCACGTGGTGACATGATGTCTGAATACAATGTTGTCTATTTCCCATGGAGTAAATTTTGGAAAATACCACTACTACTATGTATTAGATTGTTCATTTGGAAGCTGCTACAAAATGGTCTCACTTTTCGCCAACATTTGGACATTTCTTCAGAGAAGTCTTGTGTCTTTAGTTGTGTTATATATGGATGAAGATATTGACCAACTCTTTGTTTTATGTCCATTCATGCCAGCAATTTGGTTTGGCTCTAATTTGGGATGGAGGTTCCCTACTACTTCCTTCCATAGACCAATTTCAGGGGTTTAGTAAAAAATTACTCAAGAGGATATTGAAGCTTTTCAATATTCGTGTTGTATCTTATGGTACATGTGGAGAACTTGCAATCAAGTAATCTTTGATCATATGTTGTCTCTAGTCCTAATGAGATTATTAGAGATGTTAAATAAGAGATTCCTTAGCAGCCCATATTGGTGGCAACCTCGCACTTGAAGCGCAAGTGTTTCGTTTGGCCCCCATCATTTTCCTTATTGCATATGTTCTTGTATATTTTGATAGGATCGAATGTAGTAGGCACAACAAAATAAGCACGTTAAATGAGCACTTAGAATTTTTTTTGACACCACATTTAAAAATGGATGCATAGATATAGCATGTGTTGCAGTCACTCGAACACCTAACTGAAATTTTGATTAGCTCATTTTCATGAACCGAGCCAAACCGAATAGGACTTGAAATTACCGAGCTGAATTCAAATCAGTTTGATTTGATTAGTTAAAATATAAATGTATTTTATCTTTATATTAATAATTATTATTAAAATGTATCAGCATTTATCATTAAAAATACATATTATATATTACTACTAATATAAATAGTAATGTTAATATATATTAATATTTATAATTAAAACATAAATAGATGTATTTGTTTTGGTTAATTTGATTTTCGCTCTGGTTTGATTGAATTATTTTTAAACCGAAACCAACCAAAACCAAAGTAACCAAATCAAATTGATTTATTCAATTTAAGTTTCGATTTGATAACCAAATTTGAATGCCCCTAACTGGGACTATGTTCATTTACTAGCTAATTCGACTTTAGAGATTCCACCTGCTTCCTTCAATATTCAGTTAAAAAAAGTGATTCTTTAATCAAATACAATGAATGGAGTTCATCTTTGAACATGCAATCCCTTCTCATGCCATCACGAAAAAAAAAGAAAGAAGAAAACAATTTATTTTATTTTGTTAATAACAATTTATTTTATTTTTAAGCCCATAGGCATGTCAATGCATTAAATCTTTAATGAAGCAACCGAACAAATAACCGCTTTAGATGAAGGCACTGCATACTTATTTAGGCTCAGTTTGGAAAGAGTATAAATACAAATACAAACGGTGCAAATATATACAAAATAATACAAAATATAAGATTTTATACTCTACATATTTGCATTTGTACTTCTTCCATACTGAGCCTTAGTAATATAACTCAAAATCACGCAATAATCTTCTGCAGTTGCCAATAATATACTGCATCAATAAAGTGTTGCAACTGTGATCGTTGCAATTTGAACTCAAACAATGGGGACGGGGGACGGATAACATGTTTTATTGGGCAGGCACAACAGATAAGATTCTAACCGGAAATCCAATTTGCTCCTCATAAAATGCGCCCCATAGCACGTTTCATCTGTATATTTTCAATGCATAATTAAAACGTATTATGAGATTAGTGTAAGGCGTACTCTCTAAGGAGTAGACCCAAACTCCGCAAACTGTTTCCAGGGCTTCTATTTATTTGGATGTGGTAGAGGTCTCAACTCTCAAACCACTTGTCCCCTGTGCCAAGAATTGAGACTCACAATAAAAAATTGTATCTTGAACTAGCTTGTTTTTTATGCCACATGGCCCCCATTAGGTGGACGGTTGGCTGAAACTATATGGAAAAAGGAAAAAATAAATAAAAAATTAAGCCTGTGACATGAGATAGTGGCCAGGTGGACAGACAATGAAAGGGTTTTTGTACTTTTGCCAACTTAGGTTTGTGCCTAGTAGTACATTTGAATTTGGGAACAAAGCCAATAGGGTATCTCGTGAGAATGAGTTGGCTGGTATTGGCTTTCTTCTTTTTCTTTTTATAAATGAATAAATACAAAACAACGAAAATAGATTACAAAGGTAGGATTGGGCCCCTCCATCTTAACAAAACAGTTCAGATTTGGTAAGCACACACAGAAAAGAGATCAAATCACTGATCAGCACTCTACGAGATTGCCCCCCACAACTTTTTACAGCACATTTTCCCCATGTATTGACAACATCTTTCTATAATAATATCAGAAATGATGATGTTATCAGAAGGAATTCGGTTTCAGTCAGGAAAAAAGCCCATTCGAGCAGTGAGATTATTTCTATACTGATATACTTTATTTTATGGGAAGATATTCCTAATGCAAGGTTGGGAAAGACTGTTAAATCGGTGTGGTCATAAATTTGCTATAATAGAAGCTAATCTCCATCGGCAATTGTTTCCGGCAGGAATGTATTATGGGGCGTTGGGTGGGGGGCTGATTTGAACTCCACAGGAAAAAATACACAATCGGTGACAGTGTATTACACCGGCCCCGCTAATATGAAAGCCTAAAAAAAGTAAAGTAGCACACCCTTTATGAGCTCACCCCTTGTGCTCGAGTCTATCGCACGCCGGATTCGGTTTTAATAATCCATTTGCCTTTATTGCCATGCTGGCTAATTAATGGATAACCAAAATCCTTTGGAATCGTACTTACGGTAGAATGAGTGAACTTTAGGCTTAGTATATGTTTGGCATCGATGTATATGTGCTGCCTGTTGTGTGAGTTGGAAGTATAGTTTTTTTGAGAAAATAGTGTTTTTCTTTGATTGGAAACTTTATTGTCAGGTATGATATTTCTTGGAGCAACATCAACATTTTCTGTTTGGTACTAATGTTCTAAGAAACGTTTTCAGCATTTGTACCTATTATCCAATGTCATGTCATGTTTCTGTCACTGCCACCTCATGTTCCTGTTGGCAACAACGAGCTGCAGCTCCAATAAATATCAAATTCGGCGTTGCTCCAAACCATGCCTTCTCGATTTCCAAGACGTGGCTTGGAGCACTATTTTTTATGGAAAAATAGTTCCAAACAAACAAATGTTTCCTAGAGCATCGCTTTTTCCGACATTGTGCTGATGTGTTGTTGTTTTCTGGAGCAACGACAGCGATGCCAAATAGATGCTTAAAAATGACCAAAGTTTTATGACATTAGACAGAAAGTTGACCCGCTAAGAAGGCCAACTTGGTTGAGTCACTAATTGCTGCTTCAATGGTTTGCAGGAGGCCAATAGTTTGAAACATGGTTTTTGAACTGTCATTGATCCAAACTGTAGGACCATTTGGCTCAGGAATCGTCCAAGCAACCGGTTCCATTTTACTCCAAACCCAATTTTTGGCCAAAAAACTGTTGAGTCGGTCAACAATCCATTTATCTAGACAATCAAACTGTTGATCCATTTGATTAGCTCAACGGTTTTGGCTTTTTTAATTTTAATTATTTTAATTTTTTGTCAAAATAGGCCATCTATTCAAACCAAACGGTCGAACCATCAACCTAGAAACCAGTGGTCAGAACGGTTTCAATTCCAGGTTGTTTTTTAAAACATTGGTTTGAAGGCTGAACTATTTAGGCTTTGTTTTTTTTTTTCTCTTGAACTTTTAAGGGAAAGTTAGGTTAATGAAATTAGTTTTCCATTAAATAATATATTCAAGTTTTTTTTTAATTAATGTGAAATTTAGGTAAAAATTGTTTCCCCAAATCTCTCTATTCGGACATGGGAAAACTGAGGGCTTGTTTGGCAAGTCTTTTTGAGAATATCTTCTCGTAGCTCTAACAGTCAATAGACGCATTGAGCTTTTAACATAAGATTTGGGCAGCCCGAAGACCGTTTGACAGACACACATCTTTTCATGCATCATTTCGGGTCTTTCCGCGCGAGATTAAAATGCGGAAGATGCAGGAAGCTTCATTTGGAGCTTCCCGAAATCAGTCCAAAATGGGTTTTCTGCGTTTTTTTGGCACCCCATCTTTTGACGGCCAGATCTTCCGCATGTCAAACGGGAATAGATCGATTTTCGGTGTTCCTGACTTGTAAGCAGCCGAAAGACCGTGCGAAAAAACGCACCAAACAGGCCTGAGTTTTCTGAATGGAGAGTAAATGCTAAATATCTATGGTTAGGACTTGTGAATTTTCTCCACTCCTTGCAACTTCATTGAGCCTGGTTTAAAACAAAAATTAGAAACTTATGAGAGAAAAATGGGTAGGGTAAAAGAACATGAAAAGGCCAGAGAACATTATTTAGCGAAATAAATTTTAATAAAAAATATAAATAAATACACTTACCTATAAAAGTGGACTTCTAATAAATACACTATACTGTACCAGCGGTCCGGTATAGTGCCCTGAACCCAGTGGTCCAGATGATATATTAGTCGGAACTCAAATCGGAATGTAACATCCTAAGTGGATCATCTAAACCCATTTCACTCTGAAAGGGTATTTTAATGATTTAAATTCACAATGGAGAATTGAAGATAGCTAATAGCTATCGACTATCTTTCGTTGCCCCATATGCGTAGATTGAGCTAATCACAATCATCCAATGATTTAAAGGCTGTCTCCCTTCCCAACGGTCCGAAAACGGCCAAATTTTCCCGTCCACACCTTGTTTTCTCTCTTTTATTTATCTCAACTAATCCATCCAAAGATTTCCATTTTATACTGTTTTGGCGTCTACAATATTCCATATTCCATGAGCGCAAATCTCCGCCGTCGAAGAGAGATCTTTTTTTTTTTTTTGTAATAGCCGTCCAAAGAGAGATCCATTACATTCTTAATTTAAGGCTCCCAAGCAGATCAATTGTCTATTTTGCCCCTTTACATTTTATTGAAACCAAAAATTAATAATTTTAAAATGTCAAAAGATGTTTGTCAGTCCACGAGCAAGACTGGAAGACAGTTTAAAAGAAACTGTTGGGTTTTCGACAAATTTTCATCCGGAGACTGGTCTTGGACAGATGATTTTGTATTATATATTATTTGTATTTACGACTTACGAGGAGAAAAAATACCAAATCAACAGTTCTCAAACGACCAATTCCAATTCGATGGTCCACAAACCTGTAGATATCTAGATGAACGATTGGTATTGGATTTTCATGTAGTCGCTTGCATGCGTGAGGTTGCAGCTTGTACTTACTTGTCCGTCAACGGTCAATCTCTACCTGTATTCTTAATTTTTATTATTTTTGTATTGATGAATAAAGCAGATAAAAAGCAAGGAACGCTGGAATGGGAACCTTTTTCTATTTATTTATATAAGCATTAAGTGAAATCAGACGGTCCAGAGCAGATGATCAATATCCACTCATTATCTGCACAAAAAAGATAATAAAAACAAAATCAGCTTCTGTCAATATCCTTGAACCATCAGGCTTTACTCATTTGCCTTGCAAAATACTCAAAAACCTCCTTAAAATTTCTGACAATTATAAAACCTCTTCTATAATTTCATTTTAATAAATATCTCCATGAATTTTTTAGAAACTCGACAAAAACCTTACGGTGAACGGAAGGGAGGTTTTTATCGGGTTTTTCTCAAAAGTGTAGGGGAAGTATTTACTAAAATAAAACTATAAGGGAGATTCTTTTTATTTGTCAAAAAGTGCAGGAGAGGTTTTTGTATTTTATTCAATTTCTAAAAAAAGAAAACAAGGAATAAAACATTTAAAAGAAAAAAAAATCACCAAAGCTGCTTCTGATTACTCAGATAATCATCCACGCTATAAATTGGTGCAAGCGTTTTGCGTGTGCTTTGCTGTTCACGACCCTAGCTAGCTAGTGAAGTTCTTTTTGAGAATCGAGAGAGTGAAAGAAGAAAAACACAGAGTGAGAATGGAGGGCAAAGAGGAGGATGTTAAGCTTGGAGCTAACAAGTTCTCAGAAAGGCAGCCCCTAGGGACTGCAGCGCAGACAGACAAGGACTACAAGGAGCCACCACCAGCTCCTTTGTTTGAGCCCGGGGAGTTGAAATCATGGTCGTTCTGGAGAGCTGGGATTGCAGAGTTCATGGCCACTTTCCTCTTCTTGTACATCACCATTTTAACTGTGATGGGTGTGGGGAGATCTGGCAACAAATGTGCTTCAGTGGGTATTCAAGGAATTGCCTGGGCTTTTGGAGGCATGATCTTTGCCCTCGTTTACTGCACGGCTGGTATCTCAGGTTAGCGTTTCCTTTTTTCTTCTTCTTCGGCATAATTTTCTGCCATGGATTATTACATAAATTCTTTACTTCTGTTACTAGAATTTCAGCTTGTCTACAGAATTGTCCACAGGATATACATATTTTTCTTCTATTTTGTATTATCTACTTAGTGTGGTTTCTAATCTTCATCATGCTTTGTTTTTTCTAAAATATTTCATGTGCTGTTATTTCTGTCGTTCTTCATGTTTTAAACTTCTGTTTCTTCTCTTGTGTTCTGGAACCCTGTAAGAATGTTTGCAGTAAACCATATTCTGCGCTTTTTTTTTTTCTTGTTTCCCTGTGTTTCAAACAAATGCTAGGCTCTCAGTGTCTCTGGCTTTTCCCTTCGTCTATTCTCTTTGTCTTTGTTTGGGTCCAAAGCGTCTCTTCTAAGTTCTAACCCATGTTGATCTGCAGGTGGACACATCAACCCTGCTGTAACCTTTGGTATGCTGTTGGCAAGGAAGCTCTCCCTAGTCAGGGCAGTGTTCTACATAATAATGCAGTGCCTTGGTGCGATCTGTGGCGCCGGTGTTGTCAAGGGCTTCCAGAGGCATGAGTACGAACGGCTGAACGGCGGAGCCAACTTTGTTCAGCACGGCTACACCAAGGGCGATGCCCTTGGTGCTGAGATTGTTGGCACCTTTGTTCTTGTCTACACCGTCTTCTCTGCAACTGACGCCAAGAGGAATGCCAGGGACTCCCACGTCCCTGTAAGTATTAATTCTTTTCTTTAGTCTACTCAATCTAATCCTAGTTCCTTCTGTTCTAACTTCTGAGATGAGAATAAGATTACTGTACATGTATTGTGTTGTTGCCTTAGAACCAGCAAATCACCCAGCATACTTTAGATTAGATTGTCCTGTGAGGTGGTTTTGGGTTCCAGGGTTCTTTCTCTTTAGCTGGTTTTGATGGGGATTAGCCGATTTGGGTTGTCATCTAAAAACCAGAAGCGGTTTTGGTGGTATCTTCTGTGTCCCTTCGCTGGTTTTATTTTTCACTGATTGGGTGTGGTATCCTTTGTCTGTAGTCTGTACTGTGTATATGGCTGTAAAGTGTTCTTTACTCTGTGTTTGTCCCCACGGCGCGCAAGCGTACAAAAAGGGTTCACGTCTGTCTTCACGATGAATCCCCCGTCCGGTCGTCTCCCCACCTTGGTCTCATCTAATTTCTTCGTTTGATTATGATTTTGAATGCAGATTTTGGCTCCTCTGCCAATTGGGTTTGCAGTGTTCTTGGTGCACCTGGCAACCATCCCCATCACAGGAACCGGCATCAACCCTGCTAGGAGTCTCGGTGCTGCTCTCGTCTTCGACAGGGACTTTGCCTGGGATGATCATGTACGTATTAAACAAAAACAAAAACAGACCAAATACCAGTGTTTTGAATCGTTAATTTCTACATAAATTTAATCATTTGTTCCTTATTTTACAGTGGATCTTTTGGGTGGGACCCTTCATTGGAGCTGCTCTGGCTGCAGTGTACCACCAGATCATCATCAGAGCCATTCCATTCAAGGCCAGAGTGTAAATCTGTCACGCTACCTGAGGGATCACCCCATTCGTTGTTTCTTTATCTGTTACTTTATCCTCTTGTTTTATTTATAACTTTATTTATTTAAATACTTATCGTTGTTGTGTCTTTTGTTTTTGGGTTTCCCATGTTGATCGATAGATGTTTATTTTTGGGTGTAAATTATTAGTCAAGTTGGCTTGTGTGATGTGGTTTGCTTTTGGAACGAAGAGATTCTTTTTTTTTTTTGAGTTTCTTTTATAATTGTGTTCCCCTACCCTATCCAACCTGCCCCCTACCCTCTTGTTGGTTATTGGTGGTGTGGGTAGGGTTAGAAATTTACCTTTGAAAAAGAAGTGATCATGATATCTGAAAGCACCTTCATTGAATCATCATGCTCAAAAAGGAAAAGTAAAGGAAGCAGGAGAAAGAAAAAGGCCCTACCCCAACAATTAACAAACCTATGCTTTTAGTATTAGGAAACAAGTAAAGAAACATCATTGTTTCGAACAAAGTTAAAACGATGCATTTCTTTTCTTTTGCTCTGATCGAGGCTGAGGCACTCTTTATGTTACCCCACCCGGTTCTCTTCTCCAAGTTTTTAAGGCTTCGTTTGTTTTTTCTATGAGGCTTAATTTGGAAGGACCACAAATTAAATATAAACAAAATACAAGGTTTTGCATTCTATAGTCTACATATTTGTATTTGTACTCCTCCAAATTGCGCCTCATAAGATAAATTTTTAATATAAATTAGATTCGACTGCACAATAGTTGTCAAGGCAACCTCTGTTTTTTTCCCATTCCAGAGGAACATTTGTGCAAATACTCTTTACCAATGTTTATAAAGGTTTCTCTGTTTATCCCTTTCTTTTTCTGCATTTTCCTTCAAACCAAACATAACCTTAAGATACTAAGTTTATCAAAAGAAAAAAAAAATTAATGTACCAAAGGTTCAAAGCAAATGGCAACGCAATTTAAAAAAGGGCATTGGGAAGCGGTTTGGGTAAGGAAAATAAACCATCTGTTTGATTCTGAGGGCGTTTCCTGATGAGGTGTTTTCTCAATAAACGGCACTTTAAACGTTTCTTTATTTGACTGTTTGATTGGGTGTTTCTAGCAACAGCCCATAAAGTCACTCGTTTGGCTGAATGGTTGTTTGGCGGGGCATTTTAAGAAATAATAAATAACACGATTCATTATAATATTTTTTGGTGTTGAAGTGCAATAGAGTTGATTCCACAGTGTTAATTACTCACCCTATCGCACTAATGCATGATGAACGATCAATGTGGTGGTGGTAGTTACCCACACCATCTTTCCTTGCGTTGCGTGCATAAGAACCTCTGCCCCCCTCTTTCCTAAACATCCACAACATCTCCCCGTAACTTTTACACGCATCTACCTCTTTCTTTCATTCTTGAATCTCAACTCTCAGTTAGCCCTATAGATGGATCGAATTCAAATCGAATCAGGCTATATTAGAATTTGAAATCGATTATAAAGAATAATATTTGAATTCGATTCGACATCTGACAGATATCGAATATTTTAATTCGAATTCGATTATTAAATCGAATATTCGATTTGATTCGAATTTGACCGTCGCTATCACTGACACTACCATTGGTGATGGTAGTTGCTTGGGCGGCGGCGAATGGCGATGCTGAGTCAGTGAGTGGATTGGGAGAGTGAGTGATAGAGGAGAAGATGAGAGATGACTAACGAGAGAGGACTGAGGAGAGGCGGAGACGCGGAGGATGAGGGGCGGTGGCCGGTGATGGTGGTTGCTCGGGCGGCGACAATGTTGACTCTGTGAGTGGACTGGGGGTGAGAGATAGAGGAGAATATGAGAGACGACTAAGGAGAGGCGGAGCTGCAAAGGATGAGGGGTGGTGGCCAGTGCTGGTGGTTGCTTGGGCGGCAACAATGCTGAGTTAGTGAGTGGACTGAGAGAATGAGAGATAGAGAAGAAGATGAGAGACGACTGACGAGAGAGGGCTGAGGAGAGGCGAAGTCGCAGAGGATGAGGGGCGGTGGCCGGTGATGGTGGTTGCTCGGGCGGCATCCAATGAAGGCAAAGCGAGGGATGGAGGGTTAGGGTTTGAAACTTGAAAATTGAAAGGAGATGAAGATTGGAGAGAGGTAAGGTTCGACCTTTCGAATGTTCTCATTGAGATATGAGTCATTTCTATATATATAATCGATTCAAATATTTATCGGATCAGATTAACGCATATCTGAATTTGATCTGATAATTTAATCGACAAAAAAATAGTATTCGAATTCGACCAAATATCCAATTCGAATTATCCGAATTTAATTCGATTACACCAAATCTCGAATTCAAATTCGGATTTTCGAATACTGTTTATAGGCCTACTCTCAACAATGGGTCAAGGCGTTCACCATTTCAGCAGCAGGTTAGCAGTGACTCTTCTCCTCAACATCGCCGTAATGGCGTTCCCATTTGACACCAACGCAGCTCCTTTCCTCAACATCACTCTCAGGTTAATGGCGGCCACCCTTGATGCAACATTCTCATTCTTCAGCACAACAGAGTCGAACCACCGCTGATGCTCTACCACTTTACGGGGAGACCTTAGGAGAGTATAGAGCTATTCCTGAGAGCAGCGCCAGGAAACTTCAAGGAGGGGTTCGAAGTGGTGGTTGCGGAGACGAGGATGAATATCACCTGCGTGTTGAGCGACGTATTCCTATCATCCTATGGTTTGCAATCGACATGGCAGACGAGCTCGGCGTCCCGTGGATCCCCATTTGGATGTCTACGCTTTGCTCTTTATTAATCAGTCTCTTTAAGAGATGGGATGTCAGTGGGTTGAGAAATCGATCAATAGTGGTGTCGACAACGGACTTACCGGTGTCCACAGTAGCGACATGCGAAATGGCGCCTTTGTGAGGGCGATGAAAGATTTGGTACTTCGTTTTTGTTACAGTGATACGTGATGTATTTTCAATACTAATTATACCCCTATTTAAGTCTTGTCTTAAAATATTCCTACTATTTTTGACAATTGTCTTAAAGTATTCTTATACCCTACGTGACCTATAATTTTTTTTTCAAAATTCAATATTACCCTTTATACGTGGCGGACTACACTAACCTGAGCTTCCAGTGAACTGAACTTTGGCCTCACGTACACCTTTCCACCGTCTAGGAATAGGGCCGAGTTTCAGGTGGGAGAAAGTGCGAAGCTCCGTCTCTTACCATCCTCTAGCCAAAGGAGAAATTTCAGTGGCCAAGAAGCAGCAGGCGATGAAATTCCAAAAACAAATCTACTGCTTTGTGAAGTTGGGGCCAGAGGCCAATCGGGGGTATGTCATCGTTCAATGCGCCAATGGTGATGTCGATTCCAATGTTCGCTAAAGCTTTGATGATAGCTGGATTGTTGCCGTTTTCGATTGAGGTGGATTGAAGCAGTATTGTCGTCGCCAGAGGTGGGGGAAGGTTGTCGGCAACTGAAGAGCAAGTTCAGGGTGTCCCTTCCTCGTGGTCTTCTACAACCTAGACCTCATGGTCTTCTTCCAACATCTTGGGGATGACAAATATTCAAGAATCAAGTTTCTATGGACGACCTTGAGTAGATGTTGCGCTATCAGATGAGCTCACCGGAATCTTCTCTATGGACAATTTGAAAAGATGCTATCACCAAAGATATGGACGATTTGAAGAAGTTATCAGATCAAGCTTCTCTAAATATTGAGAGCAGATATGGATGATTTGTAGAAGCTATCAGATTTGAACGGACGACCTCCATTCTTTTGTCAATGGGCTTCGACGGTTAGAGAGAAGGCACGTATGGGGTTCGAGCAGAATATTGAGAGTGGATGTGAAGGGGCGGTGATGAAACATGCGCGCGCGCGAGAGAGAGAGATGTGGAGGGGTCCATCGCTGCTACAAAGGCAAGAGGGAAAGAAAATGAAGATGACGTGGCGAGAGAGAGAGGCCGATGTTATGCTGGCTTTGAAAGTTGAAAATAGTATGGGTACAAGGTAGTCCTCCACTCACATCTGCATATGTATCTGTTCAAAGCTCCTCCATAGGTGCCTACCTCATTTCAGATCAAGGGCTAGACCTGGGTAGCGAAGATAGATGGAGGAAGACAAAGAAGAACCAGAGGAGTACTTTAAGACAGTGATGGTAAGGAAGATAAGCCTTGACAATTTGAAAAAGGTGTCAAAAGTTTCATTTTGAAAATTTAAACATTAATGATCACAAAACAGTCTTTTTAATCATTTCATTAACGGAAACTGACAATAAGGAAGATTTAGTCAATTGTCAGAAAACAATAGGGATACAATTAGTCAATTTCCTAAATCTTAGGGGTAGTTTAAGAAATTTACCCTAAAGAATCAAAATTTAATGGTCCATATAAATTGTGATATAGTGGAACATAATTGATAATTGTTGAAAAATGATGGAAAAACTGACATATGTCTATATATATGCCTTAATTTTTATAAAAAAAATAATATATTTTATTAGTTTGGAAAATTGACTAATTATACCCCTACCGTTTCAATATTGTCTTAAAGTGCCCCTACTGTTTTTGACAATTGTTGCTATTATTAAATTGTAACGAAAAAAAGGGATTATAGCTGATAAGGGCAACTTTTGGGTCTTATTATCAACAAAAATAATCTTTTTAAAATAATTTCTAGAATAGGGTAGCTTTTTTAAAAAAATATCAAAAAATGATAGAAACACTTTTCATCTTCTTCCTCTTTCAAACCACCGAATAAATCTACCCACCTTTGGTCTCTATCTTCCTCTTCTTTCTTCTTCTGCTTCTTTTTCTTTTCTACATCTGAGTTTGGAGAAGAGCTTCTATGAGTTATTCTTCTGAAACAATTAGAAGAACACAAGAAACACCATACCAATAAATCTTGTGGTTCGCTACTGTCTCCTCTTCGCTTCGCTGTTAGCGATTTATCCCCCGCTCCCTCATATGCCTGTTTGGCTTATGAACAATTCATCCGCCTTCCAGAGCTCAACAAACTAGATCTGGACGAACGAGTCCATTCTCAAACCAGAACCCTATGCTTCAGATCCACCTCTATGCCCAAGATTGTCAGTCTTTCATGGCCATCGAAAGGAGGAGCTTCGTCCTCCTTCCCAACTTTGATGGAATGCATGGTCATCGAAAGAGCTTTGTCTACCTTCCCAACTCCAGGTGATTCATTATTATTGTCAAAATTTTGAGTAAAAAAAAAGTAATTAGCAACATCAAAATAATTGGTAGGGCCCGAAGAAGTCCAGATTCCAAACTCCAAGTAGTGCTCGACGAGGAAAAAAAGAGACCATGCATTCCATCACAGTGGTTTGAAGGTGGAAGGCGGACGAAGATCTTTCATGGCGATCTTGGCAATGGTCATCAAAACTCCTCCAGGTAGTGCTGAGCTCTGGACGCCAGTTTTTCATGGTGTCCGCCTTCCCAACTCCTGGTAGCTCGATGATGAAACTCTTTCATGGCCTGAAGGAAGAAGAAAATGAATAGTATTTCTACCCTTTTTTAATATTTTTTTTAAAAAGTTACCCTATTCTAAAAATTATTTTAGAAAGATTATTTTTATTGATAATTAAACCAAAAAGTTGCCCTTTATCAATTATAATCCAAAAAAAGGGTCAGCCTAGGGTCCGTCCTTTTCCAAAAAAAGGGTTAGCCCAAGGTTCGTACTTTTCCAAAAAAAGGGAGAATGAAGGTTCAACCTAGGGTCAAAATCTTTAGGCCCAAAGTACAACTGGGTGGATGCCAGCTCAAAATTGATGCCAATTCACGAGCAGGCATTGGTGTATAAAGTGGGGGTTTTTGAAATTTTGAATGGTTATAGATCTACACCCACCACAGCCGTTGCTACATCCACTGTCCCCAACTGCATCACTACCTAGGGGTGAGCAAAAGAAATCGAAAAACCAAACCAATCGAAAAAACTGACTGAAACCAAACCAAAAAATCGATTAACCGAATTGGTCGGCTCGATTTCGGTTCGATGTTTTCAAAAAGCTGACAGTTTCAATTCGGTTTTGGTTAACCATTTAAAAAAACTGGTGGTTAACCGAACCGACCAATATATATATATATTTATATTTATATTTATATTTATATAACATTATATATTATATTTTATTTTTTTAAACCTAATGTTCAGACTGTCAAACTGAGAGTCTAAGACTTTTAGGTTCGCCAGTTTAGCAGACTGGCGAATAGCCCGTCTAACGACTGATGGTCTGAATCGTTTGACACCCGCTGCGCATCCCTTTCTTCCCCCCCTCTCTCTCTCTCTCTCTCGGACTCTCACTTCCTCATACTCCCTCTCTCTCTCTCTCTCTCTCAGTCTCTCTCAGAGCTCTCTCTCACCTCTCAGTCTCTCTCTGAGCTCTCTCTGAGCTTTCTTTCTCTCACCTCTCAATCTCTCTCTGAGCTCTCTCTCTCGCCTCTTGGATTCTCTCTCTCCGAGTTCTCGCTCTCTCTCGCCTCTTAGTCTCTCTCTGAGCTCTCTCTCTCACCTCTCTCTCTCGCCTCTCGGACTCTCTCTAAGCTCTCTCTCTCTCTCACTCTTTCAGATTCCCACTCTTCTAGTTCTAGGTTCTGGCCTTCGGCGCTTTGCCCTCCGAACGATTCACTGACGGCCTCCGACACTAGCAATCCCTCTTGCTTCAGTGACACTAGAGGCTCGGTTGTGGGTTAGAGGTTCTACTGCATCTCGATGACATTGCTGAAGTGGCGATCCCAGTTCTCTTCGACTATGTTTCTCTCTTTTTTTAATTTTAAGGGCATAAAAAATCAAAAAACCAAACCGCGGTTAACCTCTTGCATCGGTTCGGTTAAATGTAAAAAACGAACATATCGGTTTAGTCCATAAAATTACCCCACGGTTCAGCACCCCTATCACTACCATGCTCACGTCACACTATAAACAAGGTCTTCGTTAAAAATGAGAATTCAGAACCCAACAACAGTACTTTCGGATATTTGAAGGGGAGAGGCCATGGAATGGATCTGGGGACCTCAAGACCTTGTCCTTGATCCTCTCAATCTTCTTCTCCCTTCAGTCTTGCGTACATTGCCGTAAGATCCCTTGAACAGCTTCCCTTTCTTTATTATCGTTGCCTTCAACCATATTTCAAAGAGGTCAGGAAGATAAAAAGGGAACTGTCGTTGGGTTCTGAATTCAAGACTAGAAAGAGCAGATCATAGATTCAGTTAAGCTATTTGATGTAGGCGCATCCGGTTGGGCCAATGGCGAACCTACACGCATTAGGCGGCGGAGCACATAGCGGAACCAATCGGGTCGTGAGCAAAGATGGTGCAGCACCTCGTGCTAGACCAATTAGGGTGCACGCTAGGCTGGGCTTGGCAGGCCTCGTGGAGCCAATCGTGCACCCTCACCTTGCGCTCTTAAATGATTGCACCCTTAGTACGGACTGCATCCAGGCCATCCAAGGTCACCTGCCCCTTGGCGGCTTCAAGTATAAATAAGAGGTGACCCCCACAAGGTAGAGGATCCAAAACTTAGCTCTCAAGCACTCTTCTTGTTGTCTGAGATCTCTTGCTCTTTAGTGGCCTCATCTTTGGTGCCTGCACCCAAGACCTCGTACCTTCCACCTCCTGTTACTAATTTGACTGTCGGAGTCTCTGCCTCAGGTGTCAACTTGGGGCCTCTGACGAGCTCTCTCACCTCGCAAGATCGATCTACCCACCCTCGGCCACCTCAGACACTTCGACCTCGAGCACCTTGCACCTCGGCTTAGGAGCGAACTGACAGTATTGACCTCATCCAATCCGAGCATCAACACTACTAAAACCAAGAAACATGATAAGTAACGAGTTCAAGTTGAAAAACTTAGAACAGTTCTCATTACCCAAGTTTTCTATCTCAAATTTCGGTTGTTGTTTGTTGATCAAACCAGTTGGCCGCTACCCTGCTTCCCGGCCGAGAACTCACTGACGGTCAGCGGCGCCGATGTTGAAATCGGAATCGGCGATAACGCCAAGGACACGGTTCCATCAGGACCTTATTTTCTTGGACTTCCTCTCTTTTTCTTCCAAGTCGTCCCAGGCATGGCTACACTTGTGAAACGGACATTGTAGTTGAGCCCGGAACTTGAGCTGAGTTATCCGTTCTTGTAGCTACATGAAAGCTAGCCGGAGCTTCAGAACCCATGACTGCAATTCCCGTTTGCATCTCTTCCTTTCCTTCCATTCAAATATAATTTTAAAGAAACCCTAAAACCACTCACCAAAAAATACAAATATTAATTAACTCAAACACTTGGAACACACAAACTGACCTCAAACTTCAAAACGAACACATTTAGCAGACACAAGAACTCTGCTGTATAGACAACAAAATTTTTGTATTCAGATATGGGTCTAATAGCTGCAACTCAAAGTTTGAGCCCCTCTGACTCTGCTTAGATATCATTCTACGGGTAAAGCAACTCTTGCGTCTTAAACAATCCGACTCTGGTCAAGTCAGCAGCAAGGATGATGGCAGCTTTAATAATTGTTTTTGTTTTGTTCAAGTGATACTAGAAGCGGATTTTCTTTTGAATCTGGGGCAGGAATTGGATTCTCTGGCTTTATCCTCTCTCTGCATTGCATTTGGTAGGGAGAAGCTTGCTTCGGTTCCTTCCGGTGGTGGTATCGTTGTTGCTGTTTCTGCCCGTGGTGGTGTTGTTAAAGAAGAAAAGATCGAACAGAGGAAGAGAAAAGGGATGGAAGTAGAGCTAGTCAATTATAAAAAATAATAGGAGTACTTTAAGATAATAGTCAAACAGTAGGATAGAGTTAATCAATTAGCTAAACTTTAAGGGTATTTTAAGAAATTTGCCCTATTTAAATTTCAATAATCCATATTGCCTATTTATAGATCATGTGAAATTTAAATTAGGCGCTCAAAATTTTAAACTTTGTACTTTGCAACATCGCCCTTTTTATTCAAGGACATGATGTTTTACTCTAGTGTTAAAAATGAGTTTATAGGAATCAAGCAACATTTCTTTAGCTATTACATGGACTACACTTAGGCCCAGTTCGTTACTAGTAAATAAGAGAGAAAAGTTGGTCAAACGGGTATCTCTTTCGCATTGATCAACTTTATAGTGTTCTTTTTGTAATAAATACTAGGCCCTAGGGTAAAGTCATCTTCATTTACTTTACCCATTTCTCACGTGGATAATCGGGGAAAAGTGTATAAAATATAATGGGACAAGTTTGCCTATTTTAACATTGATATAGATAAAAAATCATTATAATGTTTACATTAAAATAAAAAAATATATGAATAAGTGAATTTATCCAATGTAGATATTATCTAGAAAACATTTACTTAGCTGAGTGAACTTATCCAAATAAGTGACAAATTTGTAAACCGACAAGGCCTTAAAATAGGGAAAAAAGTGTGGAAATATGGTAGGGTAGACATAAAGTCCAATAACCTTTTACTAGGTAGAGCCTGTGGATACGCAAGTTTCACCCCACACTTCCATTTTCGGAGGGATGCCAAGTGACCACCGCCCATACTAGGTCATGGCCCATGGGCATTAGGATCCACATTAGGTAAGCCAATAGTCCTTTTGGCTAAGGTTCATAGTATTGATAACCTTGATATACAAAATTCAAGTATAAGAGTTTCTTGCTAACAAAGTTCTTTTTTATTTGTAATTTATCATTTGAATTGTCATGTCATAGAGTTTCTTTGCTAACAAAGTTCTTTTTTTATTTGTAATTTATCATTTGAATTGTCATGTCATTTATTATCATTTAAAGATAATAAAATTAACTCTTGGTACATGAGTATTAAGGTGGTGTTTGGCATCGTGTCGTTTGCTTCATAAAACGCTCCACATATGCATCACATAAGAAAAAACAGTGTGCCAAGAAATACAACTTGTTTGGAACTCTTGCTCTAGAAAACAGCCATGCCTTGGAATTTGGGAAAGTGTGGTTTGAAAAAACGTTGAATTTGGCATTTTCTCGTTTTCATAGCCATTTTTGCCAATAGGACCATGATGTGGCATCAATGTGGCATCATGTAAAGCATTAAATGTGAACCAATGCTGAAAACAATTATAGAGCATTATACCAAATAAAACATGTGTCTTTCCCAGAAAACATGTGGCAGCATTGGTGACAAAAAAAAGGTAATTTTCCCAGAAATCAGTGCAAACCAACAGATACAACACGGTTTTCTCCAAAAATGACTCTAAAAAAACACATTGACGCCAAATACTTACTTGATGGCCCTGAAGTGAAATTTTGTACAAAATAATAATAACACTAAAGTAGCTCGGCAGGCGGAGCAAAGTAGAGTTGCTCCCGAACCCAACAGGCAAGCGGAACAATCGCAGAAGCTACCCCCTGAAGGGAGACCAGTTCGGGGGACCTTCCACGTCATTGTCAGAGGTTCGATTGTAGCGGGCTGCACTTCAATCACAGCTCGGGCATTAGCTCGCGAGGCCACCAAGGAAGAACAGAACCCCCCGAAGCGGCCAAGGGTGGAAGACCAGATCTTCTTCATAGAGGATGATGCACGCATGGTCCACTAACCCCATGATGATGTGCTCGTCATAAAGGTAAAGATCAACGACTTTGAAGTCAGGTGAGTCCTCGTCGACTCAAGCAGCTCAGCAGATATCATCTTCAAAGCAGCTTTCGACCAACTTCAGCACCAAGAGAGCGACCTGAAGCCCGCGAACACTCCCCTGGTAGGCTTCAGCAGAGAAGAAGTCAGAACCCTAGGGAGGATTACAGTACCTGTGGAACTCGACACTTGGCATAGCATAGTGAGGCTCAACCACGACTTCTTAGTGGTCGCAACCCCCTCCCCGTACAATGCCATAGTAGGTCGGCCGATCACCCATGCCTTATGAGCTGTGGCCTCCACTTACTACTTGGCCATGAAGTTCCCCACGTACTTCGGAATCGGGATAGCGCGAGGTGACCAGCTTGAGTCTCGCAAATGCTACATTGCCGCCCTCAAAGGGAAAGCCAAGGTGGTCGATGACCTCGAGCTGGAACGACCTACGGAGCAGTGCGAGGAGCGAGCTGCGCCCACAGAAGAGACCGTCTCCATCCTTGCATCAACGGAGGACCCATCCCGAACACTTCAAATCGGCGCTTCCATCGAGGAGCCTCTGCGATCTAAACTGGTACGCTTCTTACTTGAAAACTTAGATGTTTTTGCATGGTCCGCGGCAAAAATGCCTGACATAAACCCCAGCATTATAACTCATAAGCTTAATATTGATCCTGTAGTTAGGCCCATTAGACAGAAGAAACACAACCTAGCCCCAGAGCGATGGAGGGCAGTCGACAAGGAGGTCGGGAAGCTCCTTGCAGCCGATTTTATCAAAGAAGTCCATTACCCAAGCTGGATGGCCAACCCCGTTCTGGTGAAGAAGGCTAACAGTAAATGGCGCATGTGCGTCGACTACACCGACTTGAACCGAGCTTGCCCAAAGGATTGCTTCCCACTCCACAGGATCGACCATTTGGTGGACACAATCTCAGGGCATGAGTTGTTGAGTTTTCTAGACTCCTATTCAGGCTACAACCAGATCAGGATGGACCTAACCGAGCTTGGCCTGTACTGATACAAGGTCATGCCCTTTGGGCTAAAAAATGCCAAGGCAACCTTTCAAAGACTTTCAAATAAGCTGTTTGAGCAATTGATTGGCCGAAAAGTAGAGTATTATGTAGACGACATGGTCGTCAAAACCCAGTTTTCATGTGATTTAATACAAGACTTGCATTCAGTTTTTGAAATCCTGCGTAGATTTAACATGAAGTTGAACCCGAATAAGTGTGTCTTTAGTGTCACATCGGGTAAGTTCCTGGGATACATCGTTAACCGGCACGGCATTGAGGCTAACCCGAATAAAATAAAGGCCATCCTAGACATGAGACCACCCTGAAAATTGAAGGAGGTTCAGAGGCTGAATGACCGAATAGCTGCTCTGAGCCACTTCATGTCCAATTCGGCAAACCGTTGCCAACCTTTCTTTAAAGCGATTAAAAGGTACCTCACTAGCATTCCAGTCTTAACCCAACCCGAGGAGGGCGATGTCTTAGAGTTGTACCTCTCGACAAGTGACAAAGTGGTCAGCTCGATACTAATAAAAGAAGTAGATCGGGTCCAACGACCTATGTTAGTAAGGTGTTGCAGGGAGCAGAGACGAGATATCCGGGGATAGAAAAGCTGGCCTACGCACTATTTATTGTAGCCCGAAAGCTTCGTCCATACTTCCAAGCTCATAATATTATCGTCCTCACCAACAAACCTTTGAGGCAAGTTCTACTCAAGTCCGAGATCTCTGGTCGACTGACGAAGTGGGCCGTTGAGCTCAGCAAGTACGATCTCCAATACAAGCCGCGAACTGCCATTAAGGCTCAAGCCTTAGGAGACTTCGTCGCGGAATGCACTTTCAGCTCCGAAGTCCCCAGGCCAGTTGAGCACGAGGCCCCCAGTTCGGGCGTGCCCGAAGCTCCCGGGCAGGTTGAGTTCGAGCACCGTGAGGTAGCAACCAGCGCAACATCTCTCCCAATCAGGCCAAGCGCGAACTGGGATGAGGAACCCTGGAACCTTCACGTAGATGGTTCCTCAAACCAGCAGGGAACAGAGCCGGAATCGTTCAATACGACCCAAGTGGCACAAAACTGGAGTACGCACTATGCTTCGAGTTTGCGGCATCCAACAATGAAGCGGAGTACAAAGCATTAATAGCCGGGTTGACTCTAGCCAAAGAAGTAAAATCCAAGCATATCGTCATCTGCAGCGATTACCAGCTCGTGGTCAATCAAGTCACAGGCGAATATGAAGCTCGCGAAGCAGTCATCCCAGAGCCTAAGGCAATATTACTTATAACTATTGTCAACTTAAGGCAATATTACTTATAACTATTGAGTAGACCACGAGTCACTCTCAGAGCCTAAGGGCCAAAATGTCGAGCTAATGTAGACCTCGGCGCGATAAGACCCAGTTGCCTCTATGGTATGGGCGAACTACTGAGTAGACCATGAGTCACTCCTAGAGCCTAAGGGCCAAAATGCCGAGCTAATGTAGACCTCAGTGCGATAAGACCTAGTCGCCTCTACGGCATGGGAAAACTCCAAGAGTGGATTATAAGTCACTCCCTCAGCCTAAGGGTTAAAACTCCCAACTAACTAAGACCTCAGCATTGTGAAAGACCTAACCGCTTCATTGGCAAAGGCTAAGTGTTAGTACCAGAGGCGTAGGCAGCTCGGGTGTGAACCCTATGAAGCGTAGTTCGTCTCGATATACTAGTTGAACTTAACAAGGAACAACCTGTGAACATACAGTTCGAGCATACATGGTAACTACTTTGGGGTATACTATAAAAATACCTCAAGCACCAAGAAACAGCTCGGGATAATAACCATCAAAAAAAAAATCCTACTTCGGGTATGTAGCTCTAACAACTCGAGTGATAAAATTGCTTCAACAGAAAGTAAAGAGCACACCATACTTAGCAGAAAAAGATAAAACATTTCATTACTAATCCATATAAATAAAAAACCTGGCTTAACAGCCCAAGAAGAGTTCAACAGAAAACAAATAAAAAGTAGGGCCCAACCACCCAAGAGAGTTCATCAAAAAGAGATATTTAAAACCAAGTTCTAATACCCGAGAACCACCAGAATCCATTCAAAGAAAATAAAAAATAGAAGAGCAGCCACCGGCCTCAGGGATCCACCGCCTCCACATCATCATCATCCTCCGGAGAGTCAGGCTCCTCCGCCTCCGCTAGGTCTGCCATCTCAGGATTCATACCCTTCATTGTTATGCCATCGAGGTTGATCCCGGAGAACTTCTTCCAGGCCAACCAGCGGTACAGTTTAAATCCAGAGCGGAGGGATCTCGAGCCATATTCCACCATGGTGTCGAAGTTTCGAGTTCGGTCCTGAAGCGTAGAGTCCAAGTCTCGAACCTGCTGGCGAATAAGCTCCCTCTCCGCTGCCATCCTCGACGACTCCTCCCAGTAGCGAGCACTCTGCTCGTATAGTTGGGCAATCTGCGCCTCCTGGTCCCGCACGAGCAGTTCCTAGGCCTCACTCCCCTTTTGAGCCTGAAGGGCTTCACCTTGGGCTCGGTCGAGCTCACCCTAGAGCTTCTGCACGGTTGACCTCTGAGCGCGAGCATCGCCGAAGTGAATGTTGGTCTGGAGGGCCATGGCGTGGATGGCGGAGTTCACCTGGCAACAAAAGGCTAAGGTAAAAAAAAAAGTAGCCACTTACCACCACACTGTGAGCAGAGGCTAGCCTGGCGAGCTGCTTGGGGTCCATCTCTCCCCAGCGGGCAACCTCCTCGTGGGATACTGCCTTCCGAGCCCTTCACGAAGCCACAGTGAAGTTGGTGACACTCTCCCAGTTCCCGGTAAGGAACCGCGGGAAAGCGAGGGGATAGGACTGCTCAGGCAAAGGGAACTGCGCTTGCGTCGGGAGCTTGGGCTCTTCTGCGCCACCTTCCGTGGCTACCCCCTCGAACAGGACTGGTGAGACCTCAGGTGGTGGAGAAACGAAGGCTGGATCAGCAACCTCAAACTCAACGCTACCAGAAGTGGAAGCTCGGTCAGGGTGCGACCTCTTCACCCTGTGCTTCTGGTTGCTGGACATGATGGCTGCCAAAAAATCACGGGGCATTAGTCAAGTAAAAGAAAAAAAAATTTGCAAGGCACTACGCGACCTAAAAGGCTACCTACCCGGGCTTAGGCCGGCCTGCGCGAGCTTGTCCTCGGCCAAGTAGTTCGAACAATGGAAGCCAACTACTGCCTAGGACTGCAGCGTTTCCCAAACTTTGGGATCCAAGTCAACCCTCAAATCCTGGATGGTGGCCCTCCAATGAGTTGGGAAGGGTGACCCTTCGGGGTTGCGAATTACGAAATAGTCCTGCTTCCAGGCTGGGATCCTGTTCGGCAGCTCGTACAAGAGCTTGAAGCCGCGGCGGGGAGAAAAATAGTAGGAATGCCTTTCTGGAGGCTCTTCGGGAGAAGCATTCTTGATGTAAAGAATGGTGGAGAGAATGTCAAGGTTAAGGGGAAGACAATACTCATAAGGGAGATAGTCCCAACTACATTTCGGATGGAGTTGGGGTGAAGCTGGTCAACAGTGACATTGAAGTGATTCAAAACCTCCACTATCAGAGGATATAGAGGCAGACGGAGGCCAGCGATGAACTGCTCCTGGAAGGTCACTATCTCATCAGGACCGTGCTCCCAGGGATAGTTACCGGAAGGGAGACTATAGACAAGGTCTCTGGGGAGGTTAAATTGGAAAACCATGGTCCTAAGTCTCTCCATCGACATGGAGGAAGGACCAAAGCTATCTGGCTCCTTGCCTCGAGAGGTAGAAGCAGTCTTGCCAGAAGCCTCCCGAGCTTCCGGAACCTGCCCCCAAGCTCCCCCCGAGCTTAAAGGGGCGTCATCTTGGTCATCACCCTGGGGAAAGATGTGGTACAGATACCCAGACATACTGACAAAATGATAAGACTCACCAGGGAAGAGACGAACCAAAAAGACGATGTGAACAGAAGAAGACCTCGGGCAGCTAGGTGAAGACACGACCTCAGAATCCAAAAGCAAGGAAAGTTGGCGTAAAAGAAATAAGGCTTGGGGCCCTCCTAAAGCCACTGTGCCCTCAAATCGATGGCTCAAATTAAGACGGATCTGACAGGTCACAATCAAACTGACCACACGCCTCCTGAAACTAAAACGTGACTGGCTGCACATCTCCCATGATTAAGGTAATGACAGATGCATGTCTTCCGGAATTGAGAGCCACTTCGGAATGTTTTTTGGCATTTAAAAAGTCCAGAGACCCCCTGACTTCTGTGCGCACATTTAATGCGATCAGTCAATCAAGTTTGAACTTCGGGTCAAATCCACCCGTCACATTTCATGAACTCCTCGCGCTAAGGTAGCACCCTTAGCCCGAGGAGTGGGGGGCAATTGATGGAGGGTGATCTGACCCGACCCCTTGAGACAGTGACACGTGGACATGACTCAGCACAAGTGACAACTCAACACAACGGCCTGACCGCGACTAAGTAACGAGTCTGCAGGGCAGCTTGCTACGTTACAGCTCACTACAGGGTGAGCTCGCTACAACGCGAGCTCGAGGACCCCCGACGTACTGAAAGGGAATACTCCAAAACAAGTCTATCCCAGCTCGCGAGCTAGGATATCCAGCTTGCTCCGATACTCAGATAGAGGAACTGCCCCAAAGGCAACCTCAAGAGGAATCACCTCGAGGTACTCCTAGGAGCTCGCTACAAGGTAGCTCGCAACAGGATAGCTCGCTAGAAGGCAGCTCGCTACTAAGCGACGCGATGTCTTCAGGAAGATTCTATCTGACTAGACCGTACCCGTCAGACTACACCACGTCTCCTAACTGACGGCGCAGTCCCTACCAGCCCGACAGACTGCACCCACATCTCTCAACAGGTGGTGAAGTGTTTGTCCTCCCGGGACATGTCACTCATTCGATTGGGTAGTACTCTGCAACGGTTACCTACGCAGCCCTGGTAAATAATGACTGCGACAAAGGTTCAGTGGTGGTTACACCCGATTTGAGAAGAACACCCATATTTAACAACCCCATGGTTGAAGGGGAGAGGTATCTTGAACATATCTGATCTTTATCTCGAGCTAATCTCGAACACTCAGTGATCTAGCGCGACCTGCACTCTTAGCCTTCTTTGCACTCTTTACTGTTTTCCCCAGCGTTCTAACTTAAGCATCAGAGTATTCCCACCGGGAAAGCCCCCCGGGAATCCTTCACTGTCTTCTTCTCAGTACCGTCCGTCATCAGTCAAGAGCCAGACAACCGCCAGCTATGAGTGCCCGGATCGCGCAGCATCACAACCCTTTCCTAACCAAGATGGTGATTTGTTGATCCATCACCTGGCCCAAATAAGCTCTTATTTTTAAAATAAGCACTTATTTCAGGCTTATTCACCAAATACCAACAAATACTCAATGGCCCAAATAAACACTTATTTTTAAGCACTCCCAAACCTGGCCTTAGAAAAAAATGTCGCTTGTTAATTACTTGGTACCCATATAGTCAAACTTAGGGTTATCAGTTGGCCAGATATTGGTCCAAGCCGATCCAGTCCAACATCAATCCATTATAGATGGAGCAGATCCAATCCGACCAGGTCCAGCCCAATCTTATAAATCTTGTCCAACCTGTTAACATTGGTTTTAATTCAGATTGTGTTCAACCCAAATCTGGTCCATTGGCACCCCTACTCTCTTGTTAGTGGACCAGATATTGGTTCAACCTGATCCAGTCTAATATAAATCCATTACCAGATGGATCAGGTCCAATCCAATCCAATAAATACTTTGGATGATTAAATATGAACTGGTCCAATTCAATATGTCTTATTGGACATTTTGACCATCCAACCCATTCAAATTGGTTTTGACTCGGACGGGATCCCACCCAATCCCAGTCCGTTGACACCCTAGTAAAATTGTTTAATTTTATTGACAGGTCATGGGTTTTAGACATTAAATATTCTTTGTATCTTGTATATTTTTAGCCATTCCCATAACTAATAACAATATTTTTGATAGATCATATACTTACTTTGTTTAATACGATTAATATATAATGCTAGATAACATGTCTAATCTTTTTATAAATTTTTCAATTCTTTTATATTTTATATTTTTATTATATGATATATGACATCATGGTGGATCCATTTGACTTGGACATTTGAACTACTGAGTACTGACCCACGTTACCCAGATGGTTTTATTCTCGATCGTCTTTACAAAATCATCGGTAATAAATTTGACTTGCACCGGTGTGAACTTGATCCAACGGTGGAGGATTATACAAGATTTTATTAAAGTCCTCTGGAGACTGGAGTTTGGAACCATTAGAAGTAAACACTAATCTCATTTTTTTATCTTGGGTTGGAGGGTGGGCTTGGCCTAGAAAAAAATACCATCAATGGCTTATCTTGGTTACAGTGTTGACTTGTATTTGAGAACTCAGAAAAGACAAATGGTTTGAAATCTCACAAGCACTGAGTATTGAAAGTGAGAATGAGTCCGTTTGATTTGGTTCTATGGCAGAATTTCGAATTTACTCTATAGGAGTTAGTTCTAAGTCTTTGGAATCTGATCGGTTTTTACAATATGGTTGTTTTTATTTTTAAAAATAGTTAAATTTCTCAATTAATATCATGTATTTTGGGTCTATTGCTATTTTGGTCTCCGAACTTTAAAGTGCGATAATTAAACATTCAATCTTTCAAAATATGACAATCCAATACCTGTTGTTAACTGGTCATTAAGTGGCATTTGAAAAAGACACAAATGTCATTCGGGTGTCATCTAATTTTCTTTATCAACCTTCCAAATACTGACAAAAAATTAATTGTCTCAAATCCTTGCCTCTTCTATTCAAGAAAGTTGGAATCACCTAAATGCTCCATTCAAGCGTGACTCCAACTTTGTTGAATAGAAAAGGCAAAGATTTGGTATTGTTAATTTTTGGTAAATATTTAGATAGTTGATAAAGAAAATTAAATAACACTTGAAGGGCATTTGTGTTTTTTTCAAATACTATTTAACAGTTCACTAAGGGTAAGTATTGGATTGTCACGTTTTGAAAATTTGAGTACTGAATTGTCGCATTTTAAAGTTTGGGGACCAAATTGACACTAAGCCCAATGTAATCAGAAAATTTTCCTTAAAAATAAAAATAACTGTCACATCATCAAATATATATCATTTTTAGTGATGTGGCAGCTGGTTTTGTTTTAAAAAAAATAACAATCTTGTTCAATACCCCCTAAAGTGGCGTCATCAAGCTGCCTAATAATGGTGGGTAAGCTGAACAAAGTTTTTGTTCAAATTTAGCCAAAAAAAAGAGTCAGAATTAAATAATTAGAGAGATCGTAAGAAATGCATCGATATAGTTAACATTTTGAACCTTATAAATTAACTATACAAGGAAATCTACAAACATTAAAGGCATAAATCATAAAAATGAACCTCACCTTAACATTTCATACAAGCTGAATCAGAACAGATATTAATTTTGGAAGAAATTAGGATGTCAAAATAAGACTAAATCACTAGAAAAAGTAGGCTAAATAAGAATGAAGGGATATATGAGAATTTAGAGGTGGTCCCAATTGGTGAGAAAAATAAACAAATAGGTTAATATAGGGCGCACATAGATAATTAATGAAAGTATAATTCAAAATGGACCATTTCTATTCGTCTATCTATACTACTATTAGAAGTATGAGTAATAGTGTAAAACTTTTGCTTGATTAAAATATTTCAATTTTTTAATTTGATCTCTCTCTAATTGTAAAGACAAAACTGTAATTTGAAGTTTTGAACAATCATATTTCTCCTCATTCAAACCACTTTCATTAAATCATATATTTAAGGTATTAATTTTCATTAACATTTATTTAAACCTCTTGACTAGAATACTCCTATTTCCAAATTAGAGTTTAGGGATATAAAGATTTAGAAATTAAGGATTAGGGGTTTAGACTTTAGAGTTTTGTTTAAAAAGTCATGGAAGGAGACTAGGAATCAAGTATTGCCGCCCATTCAACCCACACAAGAGTTCTTAAAGCTATGTTTGGTTTAAAGGAAAAAGTCCCTACCTTTCCCTTCTTTTCCCTACTTTTTCCTTCAAACCAAACACAGTCTAAAGATTTTGAGTTGCAGTGCAAATATGAATTGTATACAAATTTTGCATCTGATTTAATTTTGTTTTCGTTTTTTTATACAATGGAAAATCTTACAACCAGAGAGGGAGGGAGGGCCCTGTCAGCAACGTCAAGGAAAATTACATAATTAAGACCTCATGAACTTCCACTCACGAACTCATCTTCTTTGACCACACTTTTAGGCTGTATTTGGTTTTAAGGAAAAGGGAGGTAATAGAAGGAAAAGGTATGGAACCCATACAAGGTAGGAAAAGGTAGCGAAATCTGTACAAAGTGACAAACCTTCTTCCCATGTCCAATCTTAATTCTTTCTTGTATAAGTTATAAGGTGAGGAGACCGGATCTGTTCCTCACACAGGGCGCCTCACACCGACCTCACACGCACACCCCATCATGCATCGGGAACATCTCTCATAATTATTAGTTATTATTCATAGGAGATGTTCCCACAAGGTGGATGTGTCTCTGAGGCGTGAGGGTTACGTCATTTTACTGTTTGCTTCAAACCTTGTACAGGTTTCGGTACCTTTTCCTTCAAACCAAACTTCTTATTTACTAACCAATCACCAGCTTCTTGTTTACTAAATCTCCCTTGTAGCTTTGAAAGGTTACCTATTGGGCCAACTTATGGACTTGGAGAGCTGCCACATTTCCGTCAATAAACTGGTCATTTTGCCAATATTGCCCATTTTTGTATTCATTTGTTTATATCTATCATTTTCACAATTCAACTCACCTTGTACAAATTTTTTACATTTTGCTAGGGTGCTCATGGTTTGGTTAATCAAACCGTGGTTTTTTTTTTTAACCAAACTGGTTCTATCGGTTAATCAGTTGACCAGTATGGTTCGTCAGTTTTTCAGTTTTTTAATTTTACAATATATATATAATATAATATTATAAATATATATAATATTATATTTTAAATAATAAATAATATATCATACATTATAAATATATATTTATATATAATGCATATTTATTAATTTATAATATATAAAAATATATGTATATCGGTCAATTCAGTTAACTGCCGGTTTTCTATATTAATTAACCAAACCAAAACCGAACAAACTAATTCGATTAACTGATTTTTGAGTTCAGTTTTAGTCAATTTTTTGGTTTTTGTTTATTTGCTCACCTCTACTTTTTGTCTCATTTTCAGTACAAACTTGATATCACTTTTACATCACCTTCCTTTCATGTCCTACTTCAAAATTTTCTCATATAAAGTGAGGATTGCATCATATTACTTATTATTTTATTTTTTAGAAACAAATGAACAAATTTAAATCCGAAGAAAAATCAACCTACTTGCAATCTCATTCGTTTATTTACAGCAAACAAATTAAACTTAACAAGTTTCTAAACCAAGAGCGTACAGCTGCAACCTGCAGTATGTTCATTAAATAGATAACAGGCGATGAACTAGCGGTAGCTGGTAGGTATGGTTGAAGTGAGGTTGGTGAGCGACATAGCGTTTTGCCCCAGGCCCCTGGAGATTAATTTTTCCCACTTCATACTCTCTAATGTTGAGTTCATTAATTATGTCATGACTCATTGTGTTGATGCGCATGCACTGATGATATTCAAGCTTGTCGTATATATGAGGTTATCCTGAGGGCAGACATGTGACCAGATCATCCAACAATTGATGATGGAGGTCACGGGTTTGAAGTGAATAAAAGAGATACTCAACCATTTGATCATCAAGGTCTAAGTCAAAAATTACAGATCCAACTTCCTCATCTATTTCTCGTCTACCATGAAAAAAAGCCTAAACCACTGGCATGAATTATTAGTATAGGTAGGGAGGGTTACGACTATTTTCATTTATTCTGTTTTTCTTTACGTTCCAACCCTCTATCAATTTGGATGAGACGTACGGTTTTATACTGTGGTTAGTAGTATCAGAATTGTTGTGAAATGAGAACCATTTAAAGCAACAGAAAGTCAGCAAGTCATCAGTAAAGCCGGAGCCCTATTTTCAAGTTTCAACCAACAACCATGAACCACCCAACAAAATCTTCTTCAATTTCAAACCATTCAACTACTCCTACACCAATGCACCTTCCTACACTCAAACCTGCCCTTGCTTCCCTGCGTTAACTAATTAATTAATACGCATCTTTTTCTTCACCTTGCCATGAGTGTATGCCCATGACCATGAGGCCCACCACCACCAACAGGAGCGAGCACCGGATTGGAACAACTAATGGACGTAATAACCTGCTTATTCCGATCCTGTGGCCCCTGGCATACCTCTTAATTTTTGTTGTTACCTTCACGCAAGCATTGCACATTTAATATTTTCCTCCCTTTGGGCTTCTGGCCCATGTGGTCATGTGGACTCAATGGTTGTTGGGTTGGGTCGGATCCAAATTCAAAACTCTATAAGCTGCAAACTAAGAGGAGCGAGGCTAAATTTGTAATTTCACTTACTTCTCCACCATTTTAAACCTCTGCAACTGCAACCCCGATACCGTCCCTCCACATCCATTTTACATATGTACAGTCTTCAGTGAAGAAGAGCTCTCCTCACAACTCACAAGAGTCACCAGAAAACATGTCTGCTCGATCCCGATACTTTCCACCGATCTCACTCTGCAATGTGTCCGGCCGAGACACCCAAACGATCGCCGCCGATCTCGACGGCACTCTCCTCATCTCCCGAAGCTCTTTTCCCTACTTCATGCTGATAGCCATCGAAGCCGGCAGCTTTTTACGCGGCCTGGCTCTCCTTCTCGCCTCTCCTCTCATCCTCATTGCCTACAAATTCGTTTCTGAGTCTCTTGGCATTCAGCTCCTCATCTTCATATCGTTTAAGGGTTTGAAGATCCGAGACATTGAGCTTGCATCCCGAGCGGTGCTGCCAAGATTCTACGCCGCGGATGTGAGATCAGAGAGTTGGAACGTGTTTAGCAAGTGTAATAACAAGATTGTAGTGACGGCCAACCCGACGGTGATGGTGGAGCCATTCGTCAAAGATTTCCTCGGCGGGGACAAGGTGTTGGGAACGGAGATCGAGGTCAACCCGAAAACGGGGAGAGCTACGGGTTTTGTGAAGAAGCCAGGGGTATTAGTAGGGCATTTGAAAAGATCGGCTATCCTGAAGGAGTTTGGTGACAAATTGCCCGATTTAGGAATCGGAGATCGCGAGTCTGATCACGATTTCATGGAAGTTTGTGAGGTATTTATTTGCTTTTCGTTCTTTAAAAATAATAAAGGGTAAAATATAAAAACTTTCCCTCAAGTTTTTGGCAATCATAAAAATTTCCCTTCAGATTTTACTTTCATAATAACATACCCTGTAGTTAATCAAAAACCTGCAGTTACCTCCCTGTCACTACTGAATGAAGACTTTAAAGTTTCGAAATTATCCTTACAACTTCTTAGAGAATCTTCCAATATGATTTAAAATGCTAGATATGCCCTTTTAAGATTCATTAGATCTAACATTTTTATAGAATAAAATTACTTTAATCTTTTTAATTAAAAGTGAAAAATTCTTTTGGGGGGTATTTTAGTAAATTTTCATATAAATCAATAAATGTAAAGGAAAATTCCTTATTAGTATCCTATATTTTGGGTCTAGTGTCACTTTGGTCCCCTAATTTTAAAATGTGAATTAATTCAGTGCCCGAATTTTCAAAATGTGACAACTCAATACCTACCGTTGACTAGTTGTTAACCTAAGTGGCATTTGAAAAAGACATAAATGCCCTTTGGGTGTCATCTAATTTTTTTTATCAACCATCCAAACATTGACAAAAAATTAACAACCTCAAATCCTTACCTCTTCCATTCAAGAAAGTTGAGGTCATGTTTGAGTGGGCATTCAAGTGATGCCAATTTTCTTAAATAGAAGAGGCAAGGATTTGAGGTTGTTAATTTTTGTCAATGTTTGGATGGTTGATAAGAAAATTAGATGACACTCGAAGGGCATTTGTATCTTCTTCAAATGCCACTTAACGGCTAGGCAAGTACTAGATTGTCATGTTTTGAAAGTTTGGGTATTGAATTGTTGCATTTAAAGTTTGATGACTAAAGTGGCATTAGGCCCAAAGTATAGGGTACTAATCGGGAATTTTCCCTATATGTAAGGGTAAATGAGTATTTTTGAAAAAACTAATGCATTAGACTAACATTTTCTATCCATGATAATAAAGAAAGAAGGTAACCGTGGGTTTTTTCAATATTATAAGGGAGGTTTTTGTGAAGCCAAATCATAGGAGATGCTTTTATAATTTACCTAATAACATATATGAAAAGTGCATCACACGTGGAAACATTTGGATTAAGATAAGTAGTGAGACCTACCTATTATATGGTTACTTTGAACCCAGATTTTCTACTCACTTTTCCTATGTGAGTAGGAAATCCCGTTTGGGTCACTTATATGATATATGACTCTGGATCTCCTACCCACGAGATCTCTATCCACATCTACCCACAACACATTACCCCTATGAATTGGGAACATCTCTCTATGCATAATACTACGCAGAGGATGAGATATTCTCCATGTGTGGCTGTGATAAATGTGGGCAGAGTTTATATATATATATATATAGACACACACACACACACTAAAACACAATAGTCTAAAAATTTTCTTTTTTTGAATTATTTATTTGTTTTATTCCGTGTCGTTTTTTATACAACCAAAGAGATGCTCTCCTTTTATCTCCTAAATTGTCTCTTATTCATATTTATCATTTTCCCCACTTTTTATCTATATGTATATAAAGAAAGTTTGAATTAAAAAATTATTTAAACATTCTAAAGAAATTATATAATAACTTAAAATATTTATTAAAACACAAAAAATAATTATAATATATTTAATAGTATTCATATTATTAATAATTTTATACTTTTACCATGAAATTATGTATTAACGATATAAATTATGATTTTCCAGATTTTACCATTTAAATGTAATTCAAATAATAAAAATTAACGTTAAAAATAAACCATTATTTAAATATTTCAATAACTAAATATCTTAAATGAAAAATATTGAAAATAGATAAATAATTATATAACAAAGTATTTAATATTATATAATTTTAAAATAAATACAATTCAATTAATGAAAATTTTGAAATATTTTATATATTAATTATATATTTAAATAACTTTAAATAACTAGGTCTTAAATAGTTAAAATAATAAAATTATGTAATAAAATTTTAAAAAGAAATTCTTAAAAGTAGAAAAATAATTATAACATAATAAATAATAATTTAATGTTTTACAAAATTAATAACACAATTATGTAACTAATTTCACTTATATGAATTAATAATTCTAGAAAATAACTTAAAAAATAATATTTATTAATAATAATTTTAAAATCTTAATACATATTTATTATATATTTATTTTTTATAAGTAATAAAGTGATTTATTAAGAATGATTAATATGAGCCAACAAAAATTATATAATAGATATCCCACAAAGGCGCAAATTGTTGCCTCAAAAAGCAAAGCAAAATTACAATTAAGCCCAGAATAATTGATCCCTATGCACCCCTTGCTTGGCAAGAAGTTTTTCCATCCCATTAGCTGATCTTCTTTCCCACTGAACTCTAATTGTTAAATTGGATGATAGCCACTTAAATTTTCTCATCACCGCTATATTTATTATATATTTATATATACTAAACAATACATTTTTCTGATAAATATATTTTCAATAATTATGTATAAATCTATTTTTGTTTTGTTATTTAATAGAAACTTTTTACTAAATTATTGGAGATTAAACTACTATTATTTAACTTTCTCCATTTAATTTATTCTACTTATTGTGTGTTTGTTATAATTTATTGGTTAATATTTATTAGAGATTAAACTATTATTTGAGATTACACTATTTATTAACTAATTTAATATATTTTTAGTACTTATTGTAAATTTGTAGTTATTATATTTTTATTAGTTCTTTATTGTATTTTCATTATCAATATATTTTCAGTAATTGTGTTTTTGCACTATAAATTTTCAATAATTATTGGAGATTAAACTATTGTTATTTATTAGAGATTAGATTACTAGTTTAGTTGAAATAAGCAATGTTCACAAGTTGGTTCGGTTTGGTTGTAGGCATTTTGGCCAACCAAATCGACTTGGTCAATCAGTTCAAAAGATTTAAACTAAAAAATTAAATTTAAATTTAAAAAATACAATGACATTATTAAAAATTAAATTTATTATATAAAATAGTTTAAACTAAGAAATATGGTAATTTTTCCACTCCGATCACAATTTGGTTGGAATCTGATTGGGGCATTCTGATTCCAATTCCAAGCATCTTCCTGTGAATCAAACAAACCTTTATAGATTGGAATTAGAGGGTTCCCCATACGGGGAATGGCCATTCCCGACCCCTAGGAATGAGATTCCCATTCTAATCTCTCTATTTTGTATTTTTTTTTTGACAAAACACCCCCATCCATTCCAAACCCTAATCGTCCCAAGTCCTAAGCGTCTCCATAAACCTTCCTCTATACCTTTTTCCATCCAAGTTGTTGCTGCCAATGACCATCTCCAACGAGGTATGATTGCTGCTTCCTCTTACCTTCTCTATTTTCTCTTCTTCCTCCCCCTCTTTATCTGACTCTCCCTCCTCCCCTCAATCACCACCACTATTGTTAATGCCGTCGGCGATCGATATTAGCCCAGCTGAACAGAGATTTCACCACCCTCCTCCTCCTAACTGGGGCAAAACAGGAAATTTCGATTGATTCGAATTCTAGTTTCTAGTTGAACCAAATAGCAATTCAATTTCAATTGCGTTTGAAGTAAATAGACATCGAGAATAAACAATTCTGATTTCAATTCCTAGGAATTCCCATTCCAATTCGGATTCCAATTCCAACTCCAAACCAAATGAACCTAATTATCTGTGGCGGGCTTATAAATTAAAGTAATTTTACTTTTACTAAATGACAATAATTAATACGTATTTGCATTCATTTATTTATTTATTTAAATAGTTTAAATTTGAGTTAAATAAATCCTCTTAACGAAACAACGTCCTGCTTAAAAAACGAAGCAAGCGAACAACTTTCAATGGCTATGAATATGAATCAGAAACCAAATTGTTTGTGTGTTGAGTCAGGAAGTTGTTGGCCCAATTTTAATGAGTCTATCTGTAAAAGAGGTGTCCTCTTAACTCTGATGGATACTGGTGTCCAATGGAGTCAATGGAAACACATGTAATGTAATGGTGGGTCCAGCCAGCACATTGATGAGGGTCTACATTCTTCTTCCACCTTAATTCATTTGCCTCCCAACTACCAACTGTAGAACAATGTGAATCGTTCCATCAATAAACAAAACTTAGATGAGATCAGTAGTGATGCCCTATTTGTCTTCCATTCTATAATAAACTATTTACATAGTTTGCCTCCTACCCTGACCTTTGCATACAGACTCTTATTTAGCCAAGTGATAGATTTGATTAAAGGGGCATTCTATAATGTGAATTATTTTTTTTGTTGCAAGTTTTAAAAGTAAATCAAAATCATTTTATTTAAAAACATTTTTTTTTAAATTAAAACGAATAATATGTTCTTAAATTTTAAAAAACATATTTTAAGCTGGTTACTTAATATCATGTTTTTGTCTTAATAAGTGACTTGTGTTTCACAAGTCATATAATTTATACATTACAAAATTTGTTTTTTGTTTTAAAAATTATTATTTTGATGGTTGCAAAATGGTTTGAAAACATGTATTTTTTTTTCTAAACAAAAGTGACGTGTTTACCTTGAAAAACAAAAATAAAATTCAAAATTATGTTTACAAAGACCCCCTTGTACAATGGGGTCAGTGACAAAGACACCCCTAATATTTCACTTTGTGACGAATGCATTAAATTATTAAAATACCCACCTGAGTTTTTCTTATTTTCTCTTTTTTATCCTTTTCTCTTAAACCCTAATTGACCCTAAAGTACCTTCATTTTCTCCAAATAAAATCAACTAAAATTACCAGAATCATTTCAATGACAGAGAAAAGTTTCTTTAAATTTTTGTTTCATTTCACTCGTATGAATAACATATTGCTTGGTATTTATATTTATGAGAAAGAAACCACTACCATTTTATCTGAATATTGAATCCAACAAGTAATCTACAAGGACCTATTAGTGCAAGGGAGAAAAATAAATAAGAAAAAGGATAATTTGGATATTTAAATAAATAAAAATAAAAACATCCATCACCTAAAGAAAGAATGAATAACTGTTATTGTTTGTTGACTTGTTACTGATGCATGCTGATCTTGTTTATGGTTTGTGTAACACAACCGTCAACTGACAACACAGGAGGGCTATATGGTGCCGCATGATCCGTCAGCAACTCCGGTCCCCCAAGAGTGTCTGAAGAGCCCCATCATCTTCCACGATGGCCGCCTCGTCCAACGCCCTACCCCACTCAACGCCATCCTCACGTTCCTCTGGCTCCCCTTCGGCTTCATCCTCTGCTTCATCCGCGTCTACTTCAATCTCCCACTGCCCGAGCGCATCGTTCGCTACACCTATGGTCTCCTCGGCATAAAGCTCGTTATCAGTGGCAATCTCCCGCCCCCGCCCAGCAAAGGCTCCCCGGGCTCCCTCTTCGTGTGCAACCACCGCACTCCACTCGACCCCATCGTCATCTGCATCGCCCTGGGTCGCAAAGTCTCCTGCGTCACCTACAGTGTAAGCAAGATCTCCAGGCTCCAGTCTCCCATCCCAGCAGTCGCGTTGACCCGTGATCGCCAGGCTGATGCCGCCCGCATTTCCGCCCTCCTCCAAAAGGGTGACTTGGTTATCTGCCCCGAGGGAACCACATGTCGCGAACCCTTCCTCTTGCGGTTCAGCGCCTTGTTTGCCGAGCTCAGCGACCGAATTGTGCCGGTCGCCATCAATACCAAGCAAAGCATGTTCCATGGGACCACGGTGAGGGGAGTCAAGTTCTGGGATGTCTACTACTTCTTCATGAACCCCAGGCCTGTCTACGAAGTCAAGTTCCTGAACCGTTTGCCGGAGGAGATGACATGCAACGCTGGTGGCAAATCGGCGATAGAAGTTGCCAACCACGTTCAGAGGATATTGGGGAGCACCCTGGGCTTCGAGTGTACTAGCCTCACTCGGAAGGATAAGTACATGATGTTGGGAGGGAACGATGGTAGGGTGGAGTCTATGTATTCTATGAAAAGGTGAGATCGACGAGGATGGAGAAAAAAAGAAACACTACTCTACTGTCACTGTGTACTGCGTTGACGTCCAACAGGACAGCCCTCTTCTCAACTCTTAATTAGCATCAATACTTGCTATTTCCGTGTTTTTCTGGGTATTAAAAAGTTTCCACATCTAAGTCTCATAGCCCCTTCAATCTTCATGTATTAATTGGCATCAATACTTCCTATTTTTGTATTTTCTCGAAACTATACAGTTTCATCTTTCTCTACTTGCATTGGCTTTTGGTATAAACAAAGAAAAGGTTTGGGGCTAAATTTGTAATTTTATTTAGTATAAATTACAAAGACCCGGTACTATGGGGTTAATATCAAAGGTCCCCTGTGAATGGCCAAGCGGAGGTCACAAACAGAGCCATTCTCCGCGGATTGAAGGCACGCCTGGACCGAGCTAAGGAACTGTGGGCAGACGAGCTGCCCAGTGTACTATGGGCTTACTGAACTATGGTGAAGACCGCAACAGGCAAGACCCCCTTCAACCTCACTTACGACACCGACGCAGTCATCCTAATCGAGATCGAGGTTTCCGCGCTACGTCTGGAAGTGTACGATGACAAAGCAAATGGGGACGAACTATGCACCAACCTCGACCTACTTGATGAGGTACGGGACCTCGCATACATTAGGACCACGGCCTACCAGTAGAGAGTAGCTCGGTACTATAACACCAAGGTCAAGAAGCGCAACCTCCGCGTCGGAGACCTGATTCTTCGTAAAGTCATGGTACCTGAGCCCGGTGTTGGTAAGCTCGGGCCAAATTGGGAAGGACCCTACCGAGTAAAGCGGGTGCTCGGGCATGGAATATTGTCAACCTAAGGCAATATTACTTGTAATTATCGAACTCCAGAGGAGTGGACCATAAGTCGCTCCCCAAGCCTAAGGGCAAGCTAAGGACCTCGGCGCCCAGTCACCTCTTCGGCATGGGCGAACTCCAGAGAGTGGACTATGAGTCGCTCCCTCAGCCTAAGGGCCAGAACGCCGAGTTAAGGACCTCGGAGCNCTCTTCGGCATGGGCGAACTCCAGAGAGTGGACTATGAGTCGCTCCCTCAGCCTAAGGGCCAGAACGCCGAGTTAAGGACCTCGGAGCCCAGTCGCCTCTTCGGCATGGACGAACTCTAGAGAGTGGAGCATAAGTCGCTCCCTCAAACTAAGGGCTAAAACGCTGAGCTAACGAAAGACCTCGGTACCGTGTAAGACCTAATCGCCTCATCGGCATAGGCTAAGTACTTGTAATGCCTAAGGTGCAAGCAGCTCGGGTGTGAACCCTATGATGCATGGCCCGCCCCAGCATACAACGGGTTGAACCCGTTAGGGACAACTAATAAGTAACCCAGGTGCAGACAGGTCGGGCATATACCCTACTATGTCGTTCACCTCGGTGTACATCATAGAATCACCCCCCAAATATTGGGAGACAGTTCGGGGTGATGATAGTCAAGAAACCCCTACTTCGGGTACTTAGCTTGATAGCTTGACAGTTCAAGGTAAAATAGTTACTTCGGCAAATAAAGCAAATTGCACAGCACTTAGCAAAAAGTATATATTTTCATTACAAAAGGGGAAAAAAAAAGGAAAAACTGAGCTCGCAGGCTCAATGTACAAGGACCGTCCGAACTACTTAAGGGACCCATCACTCTTGCTCGGAACCTCTGCAGAAGTGTCAGCCTCCCCGATGTCTTCGTCGCCCTCCTCTTCGGAGTCTGGGTCTTCAGCAGCCTGACGAGCTACATCTCCTGTAATTCGCGAGGTAGTGATAGCGCTTACATCGAGCTGTGGGAACTCGCGCTTTATCAGCCACCTGCTAAGCTTGAAGCCCTTGAGGTAGGCATCCACTATTACCCCGTCGAACTCCTCCGACATGACATAGTCTTGGACGGCCTTGACCTTGGCCTCCTCCATAGTGCCAAGAAGGATCTCAGTTCACTCCTTAACATCAGCTTCGAGGTTCTCGACCTGGCACTTCAGAGTTCCCTTATCCGACTCAAGGTCCTTCACCTTACGCAACAATTCCTCCTTCTCGCACTGCCACTCCTCCTTCTCTAACATCAACGACGTAACTAGCTCTTCCTGAGCTAGCACATTGCCATTTAGCCGGTGGATTTGGCCGCGAGCTAGCTTCAGATCGGAGTGAGCTGCATGGGCTGAGTCTTCGGCAGCCAGAGCTCGCTTTAAGTGCTACTCAGACTGGTAGGTTAGGGCGTGCATGGCATTATTCACCTGCCAAGAGAATGCCACTTAGCACCAGTAAAGCAACAATTGCAGATATTGAAGTTGAAATGCAACGAGAGTTACCACCATGCAATGGGAAGCTGCTCGAGCTCCGAGCTGAGCAGGCGATAGGTCAGCCCAACTGGAGACCTCCTCGGCACATGCAGCCCTTTGCTCTTTTGGAGGTTGTACTACGGGTTCAGAATACTCCAGGCTGATCCCCGAGCTGATTCCCCGCTTCCCGAAGTAGTAGTAGTAGTCTCAAGAGTGAGCTCCGCAGTTGTCTCGGGAATGGGCTCCGCAATCGCCTTGGGCTCCCGAGGTGAGGGGCTCTCCGATTACTCCAAGTTAGTCACCGGAGGAGCATCAGCAGGCTACTCAGCAGGTAGCTCGGGCTCGGGAGTAGGAGCCCGTGGAGATTCAATGCGAGCTCTCTTTGCAGTTCACTTCTTTTTCCCCTTCATTTTTCCAAAGAGCTTCTCTGCACTAAGCCGCTCTATAGGACCTACAACAAAGTTCGACGTCAGTAATGCCACCAAGAAGTAGAAACTGACTACCGAAGAAAAAATACTAACTCTAAACAAGGCGACCTACCGGGACTCAAACCGGCCTCAATGAGCTTGTTCTCGGCTATGAAGTCCTTGTTGTCAAAGTCGAGCTCTGCCCAAGACTGGAGCGTCTCCCTTGTATCTCGGTCCAGCATAATGCTGGAGTCCTGAATGGCCACCCTCTAGTGAGTAGGGAAGGGCCATCCCACAGGGTTCCGGACTACAAAATAATCTCGTTTCCAGCCAGGATTTTATTGGGGAGGTCATGTAGTAGCTTGTAGCCCGGGCGGGGGGATAGGTAGTAAGTCTGCCTGTGCTTGGGGAGAACGCTAGAAGCATTCTTCTTTATGGAAAGTATGGAGGCGAAAATGTCAAGGTCGAGAGGCAGGGCGTAGTCGAAGCAAAGGGAGATGGTATCGACCAAGTTCCGAATGGAGTTCAGGTGGAGCTGGTCTATAGTAATGTCGAAGTGATTTAACACTTCGATAATTAGGGGGTGCAGTGGAAGGCGGAGTCCGACCACGAGCTGTTCCCCGAAAATCACGATCTCATCGCGACCGTGTTCCCAAGGGAAGTCGCACGCAGGAAGGTGGTAGGTATACTCCCTAGGAAGGTTATACCGAGCTATTAGGGCCCTAAGTCTATCTACGGTCATAGTAGAAGGGTCGAACTTGTTTGGTATCCGACATCGATGAGAGGTGGACGTCGGGTTATCCGAGGCCTCCCACACCTCGTAGACTGACTGTGCCTCAGAGGCACCTACTTGAGTCGGGGCACCCACCTCGAGTTCATCTAAGAGACTATCGAAGCTATGGTTTCACATAGCTACGAGCTAAAAATGAGCTAAAAGAGAAGCGAACTACGAACTGAAAAGGAGAGACTAAGGAGACTCACCAAGGGAAAACGACTGAACTAGAAAGAATGGCAGACTGGAAAACCCGAGCTAAAGAGCTTAACTGTGACCCCAAGACGAGCGTTAGTGAACTTGTGGCGGAGAAAATGGCGGGGGTCCCCCCGTCTTTATAGCCGATATGCCCGAGATTCAACGGTTGAGATCAAGACAATCTAATGGCTCTCAAAAAAACCGGTTGCGCGACCCCTGAGGTGAAATTAGTTTAGTGCATTTTTTGACGTCCGCGAAGTCTATAAATCACGTGACGTCCGCGCGTAAACTGTACATGACCCGGGTTACCCTTGATTGAGCCAAGCAGCGAATTGGTCCGGCCGGCGAACTCTGATGAAGCGGCCTAGACTTCGGGCCAAACCCACCCGTCACGTCGTGAACTCCCCACACTAGGTCGGGACCCCTGGCTCGGGGAGTGGGGGCAATTGATGGAGGTTGATTTGACCCAACCTCATCATAAGAGGACACGTGTACGTGACTAAACATAAGTGACAACTCAGCGCGACCAGTCCGCCAAGATCCAGCGTAGCAGCTCGGCACCAAATGACACTCTGATTACCCCGAGCTAAGATTCTTCCAAGGAAGCGCACTAGATGACAGCTCGGCACCTAAGTTAGAATAAATTTACTCCACCCAAACCTAAGCTGGCCATCTCGGGTAGAAGCACCTCGATATGGCACTTGCAGCTCGACACAAGGTAGCTTGGTACAAGGCAGCTCGCGGAAGAACAACTCGACGTATCACAGGAAGATCTCCTGTCTGACAACCGTACCTACCAAATCCGGAGACTACACCCACGTCTCTCTCCAGGCGGTGTCGTGCCTGCCAACCTTGACAAGTGTCCCACACCTGGCAGGGTCGTACTCTGCAATAGTTACCTGCACAGCCCTGGCAAGCAATGCCTACGACAAAGAATCAGAGGCAGTTATGCCTAATTTGACAGGACACCGCTATATAAGAGCTCCGACCCCCAAAGAGAGAAGGTATTGCAACTTGCGTGATCTGCACTCTAGTTCTCTCATTTCTTGCTCTACAACTCTCTTCCTGTTACTAACTTAAGCATCGGAGTGTTCCCGCCGGGCAAGTCCCCCCGGGATCCTTCACCGTCTTCTCCTCCTCAAGTATCTCGTCCGTCGCCAACTTGGAGTGCAGCCCCTTCCAGCTAGGAGTGACCAGGTCACGCACCATCACCCTGAATTTTGGTCGTAAACAAAGACCCCCTCGCCCGTTAAGTCAGATGAGAGAAGGTGTTAAGTTACCAAAATATTCCATTAAATATTTTCTATTTTCTTTTTCTTGCCATTCTCTTTTAAAATCTAGCCAACTCAAAAATACCTTTAATCGTCGTTGGAAAAGGGAAAAAAAATATAATTTTCTTTGGTGAGAAATCTGACTTTCTCATTGGGCTCCGTTTTGTTCGTGGGATGAGGATGAGAAAAAGGGAATATTCCAAAATTGTAGATTTAGGGTCACACCAAAACAGTGCGGCCCCAGTGGGAAAACTCGAGAAAACTCGAGTTATAATCTCCCTCCTCCCGTAAGGTGGCAACGACGTCAGAGCACGACCATGTCTGTGAGATCATCATCATCAAAGTTAGAAGATCACGACCATGCCAAAGGCGGCAATGACAATGACATCAGCGTCGCCGATCACAACCATTCAAAAGTTCAGGAAATAACTTTCGAGAAGATCATTCAAGACGAAGAAGTTACAATGGCAATCAACGTCGCCGATCGTGACCATTCGAAAGTTCAGGTAATAACATTGCCGATTGCGACCATTCGACGTCGACGTCAACTTCACCAGCCCATCATCCAAGTTGTAAATGCTACACAAAGCCATGTTCTCACCTTTCTATAGCTTTAGAAGCCTAATGGCATCTTCCAGCAACACCCCCGTCATCAACGTCAACAACAACGTACATGCTAAAGGAGCAATCATAGGGGAGTAGGAACAGAATACCATGCATATTGAGGTCCCCTTTATTACTATCAGGCAATTCACCGTGCCCCGCACCTTACCTGGCGTCCCTGTTATGCAGAACCCTAACCTCCCTCTACCCATTGTGAATACGCTTCTTCCGTCGGTCGAGCCCTCCGTGCTTTCCACTAGAGTTGACGGTTGCCAGTTCAATGAGCAAGTGTAGTTCATTCACAGGATTGACCTACAAATGAGAACGTGGGAAGGTCATTTTGCGGCATTAGTAGGGATGCAATAGCAACAACAACAATAGCAATAGCAACAACACCAGTGAGATCAAGCCGCTAGGCAGAACCAGAACCAGCAGCCTGACAACCATAATCAAAACCCAATATCAAGCCCACCTCATTGCCTCGACAACCATAACCAGGTCCCAGTCGAGGAATTGATTTGTGCCACAACGCTGATTGGGACTGAAGCCACTAGCTCGACCAAGGGGTCACGGAAAAAGCGTTGTAGAAGCACACACCACGCCCTTGGAAGAAGTCTCCTTGCCCCAAATGACAATGAAGATGCGAAAAAGAAAGAACACAAAGAAGCCACCTCGTCAGCACAACCGGTGTCCCAAACTTCATCATTGGCTATTGAGATCTTCATGGCCTCACAACCAAATGACTTCAAGGCCCCTAGCCTAGAATCGTACAATGGGACAACCGACTTTGTCTACCACCTCGATAGCTTCCAGGCTCTGATGCAGCTATACGGGGCAAACAACATGAGCCCTTGCATGGCCTCCTGACCACCTTCTAGGGCAAGTCGTGGGCTCCTTTAAGAGTTGGAGTCAATTCGTCAACCTCTTCACGACAAGCAAGCAGTGCTAGAAGTCGATGACCTACTTATTGAACATTGTCCAATGACCCGATGAGAAGCTCTAGGACTACATCAAAAGGTTCAACCTAGAGCGACTTCAAATCCTAAACCTTGACCCAACCGTACAGCTCATCGTGGCAGTCAATGGTGTCCGACATCCTAACTTGTACTGGGAGGTTGAATTGAACCCTCCGGCCTCTATGGAGGAGTTCCTTAACCAGACCACCAAGTTCACAAAGGCCGAAGAAGTGCTCGGGTCTCGATTAAAACTGAGCGACAAGCGAAAGAGATTGGAGGATGAATCCAAAAGTAGCAAATAGCAGTGGAAGAGCAAGTCCCCAAGACGAAGCAGGTTCCCACATAATCGGTGCAGAAGGTTGCCACAAAGAATGAGCAGGTACCTGTACAAAGGCAGCAGGTCCAATGGTCGGCGTTCTCACACCCCTCTTGTTCAGAACCGCAACTACACAACACTTAACACGAAGAGGGGAGCAATTCTGATGCAAATAAAGACGGTTGAGTACGTCAAGTGACCACCTAGGATGAGAGGAGACCCAACCAACAGGAACCCAAATAAGTATTGCCACTTCCATCAGGATATTGGCCATGATCTGGAGAACTATCATAATCTAAAGGACAAGATCGAGGAGTGATAACTCTGCATTTTGATGCCTTAAGGGCATCAATTCAGGGGTATTTTTGGCCTTAGAATAGTCAAGATGTGTCATTTTCCCAGTTAAATGCAATGTTGTGGCCTCTGAGGGTCTCTGTGCAAATTCTGGGGAAAACTGAGAAGTTTTCATGGCTGAAATGCAAATTTTGGGAAGCTAGTGTGAAGTCCAGCTGAGAGAGGAGGTGTTTTTGTGAAAAACTGAAAGTAGGAGGGCACCTCCTAGCTGCTAAACCCAGTTTGGCACCCATCCTACTATATTAGCATGCTCCCCATGACTTAGCAAACCCTAGGGCGCCCTTTAACCCATTCTTTTCACTCTTAACAAATCCTAGCGACCCCTAACTGCTAAATCCTCACCTTCCATCCCTTCTAATCTCCACCATCCATTCTAGGGCACTCTCTTTTTAGCATTCTAACCCTA
>NW_010729088.1:1545250-1596674 GCF_000365185.1 Nelumbo nucifera | reverse complement strand
AAATTTTGATAAAATATTAACGGATGCCAACCATAAGGGCAAAAGTAGTCAATTGTATAAATAGTAAGAAGCATTAAAAAATAATCAAAGATTAAAAATATACTTAGTCAATTACCTAAATTACAAGAGTAGTTTAAGAAATTTAGAAGAGTTCTCCCCATAAAAATTATCACTACTACTAGTTAAGGACCGAGTCAAAACATGATTTGCTATTGCCGAAAGGAAGAAGGCAAGGGATAAAATTGGGTATAAAAAATTATATGTCACATACATACAAATTTTGATAAAATATTAACGGATGCCAACCATAAAGGCAAAAGTAGTCAATTGTAAAAMTAGTAAGAAGCATTAAAAAATAATCAAAGATTAAAAATATACTTAGTCAATTAGCTAAATTACAAGAGTAGTTTAAGAAATTTAGAAGAGTTCTCCCCACAAAAATTATCACTTCTACTAGTTAAGGACCGAGTCAAAACATGATTTGCCACTACTGAAAGGAAGAAGGGAAGGGATAAAATTGGGTATAAAAAATTATATGTCACATACATACAAATTTTGATAAAATATTAASGGATGCCAACCATAAARGCAAAAGTAGTCAATTGTAAAAATAGTAAGAAGCATTAAAAAATAATCAAAGATTAAAAATATACTTARTCAATTACCTAAATTACAAGAGTAGTTTAAGAAATTTAGAAGAGTTCTCCCCACAAAAATTATCACTACTACTAGTTAAAGATCGAGTCAAAACATGATTTACCGCTGCTGAAAGGAAGAAGGCAAGGAATAAAATTGGGTATAAAAAATTATATGTCACATACATACAAATTTTGATAAAATATTAATGGATGCCAACCATAAGGGCAAAAGTAGTTAATTGTAAAAATAATCAAAGATTAAAAATATACTTAGTCAATTACCTAAATTACAAGAGTAGTTTAAGAAATTTAGAAGAATTCTCCCCCACAAAAAATTATCACTACTACTAGTTTAGGACTGAGTCAAAACTCAGGAAGAAGGCAAGGGGTAAAATTGAGTATAAAAAATTATATGTCACATACATAAAAATTTTGATAAAATATTAACGGATGCCAACCATAAGGGCAAAAGTAATCAATTGCAAAAATAGTAAGAAGCATTAAAATATACTTAGTAAATTACTTAAATAAATTACAAGAGTAGTTTAAGAAAGTTAGAAGAATTCTCCCCACAAGAACCACCAAAAAATGTCTGCTCGATCCCGCTACTTTCCACCGATCTCACACTGCAACGTGTCTGGCCGAGACAGCCAAACGATCGCCGCCGATCTCGACGGCACTCTCCTCATCTCCCGAAGTTCCTTTCCTTACTTCATGCTGATAGCCATCGAAGCCGGCAGCTTTTTACGCGGCCTGGCTCTCCTTCTCGCCTCTCCTGTCATCCTCGTTGCCTACAAATTCGTTTCTGAGTCTCTTGGCATTCAGCTCCTCATCTTCATATCGTTTGCGGGTTTGAAGATCCGAGAGATTGAGCTTGCATCCCGAGCGGTGCTGCCAAGATTCTACGCCGCGGATGTGAGATCAGAGAGCTGGAACCTGTTTAGCAACTGCCGGAACAAGATTGTAGTGACGGCCAACCCGACGGTGATGGTGGAGCCGTTCGTCAAAGATTTCCTCGGCGGGGACAAGGTGTTGGGAACGGAGATCGAGGTCAACCCGAGAACGGGGAGATCTACTGGTTTTGTGAAGAACCCAGGGGTATTAGTAGGGCCTTTGAAAAGATCGGCCATCCTCAAGGAATTTGATGACAATTTGCCCGATTTAGGGATCGGAGATCGCGAGTCTGACCACGATTTCATGGAACTTTGCACGGTATTTGTTTTTGGCTTTTCGTTATTCAAAAAACAAAATAATACAAATATATAAAGTATGACACGTGGCAATAATATATGCTATGTTCTGGCTTTTTATTTTTTTCAGTGTTCATCTTTCTTCTATCTTTGGAATTCGAACGCAGCGAACGAGGTTGAACGAACCTTGTCACCGCTGGTTTGCATCAAAGTGGAAAGATAGAAGAAAGATGATGAGAAAAAAGTCAGAACATAGGCATTTTCAAAATTTTACTTTCATTATAAGGTTAGTTTAATAGAGTTAAACTTACATATAATATAATAAATTGTATATAATTAATGTTATATATGATATCAATATTATATAATATTTTGGATAAAATGCTTAAAGTACCATTAGATTTTGTGAAATTTATTAAGTATTCCCTTTTGGTTTCAATAATCCCTTAAGTACCTCTAAAGGGTAAGAGTGTAAAATGCCTTGGATTATATAGCAAATGCCTGTAAGAGCTGTTAGAGTGAGAAGGAGGTCGAACCAAAGAGTTAATATCGGATGAATTCTGTTGTTTCTGATTAGTGGTTTGGTAGTGGAAGCATCGGCTTAGCCACCATAGTTAAATCTTGAATAGAGTTTCTAGATGTTGAAGGTAAAGAGGAATAAGAAGAGGAGATTGATAGAGGAGAGGAGAGCAACTGTCGAGCAAAGTTCATTGAAGGCAGAGAGAAAAAAGATGAATCACAACCACCGAAATATGGCAGTGATGGTGGAGGCATCATGTGAGGATTGAACAGTACTGGCAGCCATGTCTTCTCTCATAGCAACATGGAAATGCATCGAAAGATGCTATCTCATGGACCATCTTAATCTCTAGCAATCGAAATGCCATGAAGATTGACAAAGCCATGTCTTCTCTCATATTGGGAATCATTAGAGACGGTTCATTCCTACTTTTATCTTTCATCGGTATTGGATGATGGTAAACCGAGGATACTTTTTAAGAGGTTGCATCGGTGCCCCACAAGGCGCACCCCACAATCCCCTACAGTATATATTGCTAACATCTTCCAATGATAAGTATGGAAGATGTTCCCAATGCACGTCTAGATGTACATGTGGAGCGTGCCCTATAATCTCACTTTTTAAGGGATTATTGAAACGAGAGAAATACTTAGTCCATTTCACAAATCTAGGGTTACTTTAAGTAGGTTGTCCTTATGGGCATGGCCTCCATTTCTTTTCTCAAATAATGTGAGATTTGCAACCAAAGTTTTTAAAACCGGACCGGACAGAGAACCGTTATAGAAACTAGTTCATGGGTCAAATGGATAGCCCATTTTGACAAAAATAAATAAAAACAAAAAAAAACAAAAACACAAAAAGCAAAAAATAGCCAAAAGGTTTGTTGACCAAATCAACTGTTTTTGGCCTGAAAACATTTTTTAGGTGAAACAGAACCAATCAAGTGACTAATTCCCATTTTAAAAATATTGCTAGGAACAATACTCAATAGTTGATATTCACGAGTTAAAATTGTAGAGCACACCCCACAACACATCACTCTTTGCATTGGGAACATTTCCTGTACTTGTCATGGGGAGATGTTCCCAATACATAGCAGGGATATGCTTTGGGGCATGTTGTGTGGGAGCCCATTCGAATTCGATCGTCACCATTGAATGTTACTCCAAGTCCCACAATGCTTGGGAAAGGGAATGAATTTATACCTTCATCTATAAAAGGAAGGGCAAGCCAAGACAAGCCAAGTCTAGGAATTAAATGAGGTTCATGCCTTATTTTTAGTGCCATAAGCTCAAAGCTTACCAAATCCATCCTAACTTCCTGGGTTTCTTTAATATTTTTTTAATGTGTTATACATTGTTTAGTTTAATTTTTTTTAAATAGTTAAATTTTTAAAATTAAATGCCATAGGCTTGACTAGGGGTGGATTTGAGCCGAACCGAGTAGAATACTTGGCTATTTGACCTCAGCTCGCTAAAATTGTGCTAGGCTTGAACTCGAGCTCGACTGCAAGCCAAGTTTAAAAGAAATAATAAAAATTATACATATAAGAATATTTTTTATTTTACATACAAAAAATTAAGAATTATAAAAATTATTTATTATTATACATATAAAAAATAAAAAAATATATATACATATAAAAATGTTTTTATTTTACATACAAAAAATAAGAATTATAAAAATTATTTACTGTTATACATAAAAATAAAAATTATTTATTATATATAGTATAATAAATAAATAAACATTATTTATTATACTAGGCTCAATTAATCTTGCGAGCCTCACGTGACTAACTTCACTTGGTTCGAACTCAGTTTGAAGCTCGATTTAAACCGAGTCAAACCGAGGTTGAATAACTTGTGAGAAGCTCAACTTGTGACCACCCCTAGGCCTGACCCAACCTAGGCCCATACAAACCCATGCTTGGACTTATATTTTAGGCCCATGATCTAGGCCTAGGCTATAACCTGTTACCATAGATGCTAAGCCCGGCCCAACTTGGCCGTTGTTTCTTGAATTGTTACTAAGTTTGATTTCTTCAATGAAACACCATGCAGGAGGGATATATGGTGCCACCTGATCCATCAGCCACCCAAGTCCCGCAAGAGTGTTTGAGGAGCCCCATCATCATCCACTCTGGCTGCCTTTTACTACGCCCTACCCCACGCAATGCCCTCCTCACCTTCCTCTGGCTCCCATTCGGCTTCATCCTCCACCTCATACAGGTCTACTTCAATCTCCCACCATCCAACGGCATCATACGTTACACCTCGGGGTGAGCAAATGTGTTGATTCTACCTGAAATCAATTAAAACCGAATTCAAACCAGCTTGGTTAATCGATTCTTAGGTAAGGTTTGGTTTAAAATTCTTAGAATTTATCCCCACTACCTAAGTCAATTTCAAGGATTCAATGTTTATCGTATCTGAATCAACCCAAAGAACATACTTTGATCGGCCTTAGTGGAATTGGCCTAGTTTTAATTTAAACTTAGTGTATGGATTTAAATGATGAATTATGTATTAATTATATTGTATTGTTTGGGTTATTTGTAGACGGTATTCTATTTGCATTGAGAGTGCATTTAACTAATCTATGGATTGTGTGTGAAGTTGGGCTGTGGATTAGTAATGGTTATGTGATATTATTTAGATTGTTTGTTTATCATGTTTTATTTCTTTGAGATTGAATGACTATATGGATTTGAAATGTGGAATGTATTGTTATCCAAGGTCAAAGCTTTGAAAGAGGAAAAAAATAAAAAGGCAACATATTATTATTTTGGGTAAATTAAAAAGACCCCTCATACTATGGAATTAGTGACAACCCCCTGAACTTTCATTTACAACAAAGACCCCCTTGTACTTTCACCTTGCGACAAATACCCCCTTCCATTAGAGTTTCATCAATTAACTTCCAAAAAGATTCTCATTTAGCTGTTTAATTTTTTAAATATCCAAACTACCCATTTCATATTTATTTGAACAACTTATGACTCAATTAGTTTTGTAAGTATACTACTGAAGTCCTCTTGGTTGCTCCAATAGATCTTTGCAGATTTCTGGCTGGATTCAACCTAAATGGTAGAGGTTTCTTTTTCATAGATATAAATTTAATGTTTCGTTTGTTTTTTCATGATTTATTAGAAAAATGAGTGGATAATTTTTATATTTTAAGATGAAGAGACAATAATGTTAGTGCAATGAAACAAGAATTTAAGGCCTTGTTTGAGAATAGTGCAAATACAAATATGTAAAGTGCATTCCGCTCCATGCAAATGCAAAGTTATTTTAGTTTTGCATTGATAAATTTATTTTCTTGCCAAACTATTTTTAGTTGTGATGGGTGCAAACACAAATTCCTAGATTGGAATCTACCTTTTTTCTTATATTGACCAATTTTGAGTGCAAAGTTTGCATCCATTTTTTGGATGCAAACTTTTCTCTCATTTTGTATGCAAACATGCCTTGAAATTTGTAAAAACTGTCACTTTCAATACATAAATACATTCTTACCAAGCAATAGTAAAAATGAACCAAAGTGATATATGAATTGAACTGACATTTGCACTCTTCCTAAACGGAGACTAAAGAAACTTGTTTTTCTATGTTAGTGAAACGATTCTTGTTGCTTAGTTGGTTTCAATTGGAGAAAATGGAGGTATTTTGGGTCAATTAGGGCTTAAGAGAAAAGGGCGAATCTAATAGCTAGGGTTTAAGAGTAAAGGGCGAATCTAATGGCTAGGGTTTAAGAGAAAAGGGCTAATTCCATGTTGGTGAAATGATTCTTGTTGCTTAGCTGGTTTCAATTGGTAATTTATTGCATTTTGTCATCTGATTTAATGGCCAGGGGAATACATGTTGCAAAGTGAAAGTTCAGGGGTAATTTTCACTAACCCCATAGTATGGGGGTCTTCGTAATTTACCCTATTTTTTCGATAAAAATGTTAAACCTCCCTTAGCTTTTCTCCAAAATACTGAAACCTCCCCTCTCTTTTAGAATTGGACTAAGACCTCCCTGTTGGAGTTATCTTTAACAGAATTGTAGAAAGTCTCTTTTACCTATTAATTCTTTAAATTTTCAAATAAAGACAAAGATAATCTCATTATAAACCATCGAGCTATATAGGCTGGTCAAACCCTGCTTGCATATGGTTGCTTTGAACACATTAGGAGAATGGCAGTCGTCTAGTAGTCTGTTGAAGAAGAATACTACTTCTTCCCATGGAGATAGTCAGGAAATGATCTATTCCTGATGAAGTCTCCGTGACTCCATCCTCTATGTCACCTTGGAGAATGACAATCCAACATACTATCCTAAGAAAATACACTCGGTCAATAATTTCTATTGGCCTCTACTACAATGAAGCTTGTTAAAACAGTAATTTGTATTTTGTATTTAGTTCTAGGTTTTTGGAACTAGAAACTACCTTGTCAAGATTGGTTCTAAGGTTGGTGCAATTTTAAAGAACATATTCCATAGCCAAACCTAGAATTGATCTTAAAACTACATCGGCCTTAGAATTGATCTTAGCAAGGTAGATTCTGGTTTTAAAAACCTAGAACTGACCCTTACAAAGTAGATTTTAGGTTCTACCTTGGAACCTACATCTTTCCACCGAACCCTTCCTCTGGCGGCAACAAGGAGACCTCCGGTGGTTCATCAACGGTGACAGGTATGAGCGTTGCTTTCTCTCCTCTTCTCTGCTTCTTCTCTTCTCCGACGGCAACACGGACTCATTCCTAATTGCTCTGACGCCAGAGGTCAATGTTCTCTAAAGCAGATGGACATACCCGAAGTGTTAAGTTGAACCATTTATCTCTAGGCTTGACACTCGAAGACGAAGATGAGGACGATGGGGGAGACGAGAGAGTCTGCTCTCCACTGTAATTCCATGAGGAAACGCATGGAGACTTGGACTCTATTGTTATGTGTAAGCTCTTTGTAAAAAACTCAGTAATTATCTGCTCAATTTTTTCTGATTCGGCTCCCTCTCTAAACAAACAATTTCACCGATGTTAACTCAATGTTCAATACTCTTTCCGAGGGAGAGAAATCGAAATTTTCAAAATCCCATTTAAAACTGATTCTTCCCGCAATAAAGCATTCAAAACCTCTTCAGAGAATAACCCTAGAGATTAAAAAACAAAAAAAAATCACAAATTTCGAACAACAGAATCAAAGATAGAAGAATTCGAACTGCAGAGAGAATCAGAACATGCTGAGCTCATGGGATCGATACAAAACTTTCGGTGATCAACAAATGCGAAGATCAGAAATTAATAAAAAATCGGAAAGAGATTGAAATTCGAAAAAGCAACACTCACTGTTCTGCTGTTGTTGCTATAGTTGGAATCAGGAAGGAAACCCGTTTTTAACAGGAGGATTTTCAGTTGTTTTTTTCTCGTTGAAACTTAAAGGACCCTGGTTTCTGGGTGGGTCTGGATCTGAGGCTCTATGAGCAGATGAAGCAGGATTGAATCACTGAGGATACGGATTTATGTCCCGAACTCTGCGTAACTTCCATGTCAACCGCAGGGAGGGAGAGAGAGAGAGAGAGAGAGAGAGAGGGAAAAGACAAATCATTGAACGAGGTAGAGTTCCCATCTGCCACAGATGGTCATACCTGTCGCCGTCGATGGAGACCAGATGAGAAGAAGAGAAGAGGAGAGAAAGCAACGATGATACCTGTCGCCGCCGGAGGTCTCCTTGTCGCCGCAATGGAGGAAGGGTTCGATGTATGGGGAGGATTTGATGGAAGGATCTCTAGTGTCGCGACCAGTTCGTGTCGATTAAACCAATCAGACCATGTTAACGCTCAAATGCACGTTAACGTTGGCATGGTCACATGTCCTTCTCCTATTCGCAGGTTCACGCGTCCAGAACACGGACTCAAAATGAATAGAGATTGTCTAATTATATTTCACTTATTCCTTGTATATGATAATTATATATTTATTAGATAAGATCTCAAGGAATACCATGTGCTTCTAAATAACATCCATAATTGTAAAATGGCCTCAAGACAATAAGTGAACTTTTGTAAATCCGAAGCCTTTTTTAATCAGTTTCCATTATAAGCTGAAAAGGATGCTTGCTAATCCCTGCACATGAAATTGGTGGATCACCCCACTATCGATTTAAGACTTTCAATTGGCATTGGGAGATCTCAAAGAGAATTAGTGGGTGTTAGGCATCTATGTCGTTTTTTTGAGAAAATGAGGTCATGTAGGTGTCACATCAGAAAAAGTGGTGTCATGTAGTTATTATATCAGAAAAAGTGGTGTTTCAGAAAACGGCCTCTTATTTGGTACCGTTTTCATAAAAAAATATTTCTTCAAACCACATCTTGTAAATCGGAAAAGTGTGCTTTAAAGCAATGTGAAATTTGATGTTTTCTCATAAAACAGATCGTTGCTGCCAGTGGTGCAATGATGTGGCATCATTTTGGACGTTGGATAATATGACCAATGTTGAAAACGGTTCTACAGCACTGATACCAAACAAAATCAGTATTGTTTTCCCAGAGAATAGACTATATGGCAGCACCACTTCCAAAAAAAAAAAAACAATGCTTACAACTCACACATGCCCAACACTGTTTTTATGAGAAAACAATGTGACATCATCACCGATGCCAAACACCTACTTATTATGTCGCTTAATTGACAAGATGGCAACTAAAACAAACTGTTAGGTGATCTTTATCTTAATCATGCTCAAAAGGAATATAACTAAACCACCATCATTCTTGCATACACCTTATCATGCTTCTTAATTCATAAGCAAATTCGTAATGAGATGGTTGAGTTATAGAGAAGATTTTGGTGGGATGGTGACAATTCCAATAAAATATCAACTGGTTCAAATGGGATTTTGTTAAGAAAGATAAGTTAGCTAGTGGGTTGGGTTTTACAGACCCTCACTGTTTCAATCTTTCTCTGTTTGCAAAGCTACTAGTATGAAAACTGTGCACTCATCGTGATAGTTTATGCGCTAGAACTATTAAAGCCAACTTGTACTCCAAGTAGTCTTTTCTATGACATATTTCACTCTACTCTAAGTAACCCTTCTCCCAGTTAGACTTCTCCATGATTCGAACTTGAGATCATGGTGGTAGGCTCTGACACCAAATGGTGTGTGCTTGACTAATACACAAAAGCCTCAAGAATGATGGAACCCATCAAGCCAAGCACTTCTTCATGAACCACGAGCTTGTCTATGAAGTCAAGGAAGGAGGTGACATGCAAGTAGGGGTGTCAATCAAACTTGATTTGGTTTAATCTGATCCAGTCCAATATGAGTCCATTACAGATGGACAAAGTCCAATCCAATCCAACGAATACACCATTTTGGACCAGTCCAATTCAATGTCTAAACTGTCCAATCTATCTAAATTGGTTTTAATTTAAATTGGCTCTAACCCAAACCTGATCCATTGACACATATACTTTTGTCTTCTATCAATGGACCAGATATTGGTTCAATCTGATCAATGGACCAGGTCCAAGGGCGAGCCAGAGGGTGGTGGAGGGAGCCATTGTGCCTTGACAATCCCCATAATACCCATTTAATTATTACCCATATTTTGGCCCCCCTACCCATGTTTTACTAGTTTTTGCCCACCCTCCCCCAATCCATGTTGACTAATTTTTGGCCCTCTTTAAGAAAAAATCCTACCTCGACGTCAATAAATACTTTGGACCATTAACTCTGGATTAGTCTAATTTAATATGTCTTATCAGTTCCTCCAATTTGATTTTAATTTGGACGGGTACAATTCAAAACTGGTCAATTGACACTCGGTTGGTGGCAGATAGGCGATAAAAGTTGCCAACCACGTTTAGAAGATATTGGGGAGAACCCTGGGATTGAGTGTAATAGCCTCACTTGGAAGGATAAGTACATGATGTTGGGACTTGGGAGGGAACGATGGCAGGGGAGTCTGGATCTGCTTCTCCCAGAGTGCGCCTCACATCAACCTTACAACATGGTGGGATGTGGGTGGAATGTGGCTGTGAGGTCGGTGTGAGGCGTGCTTTATGAGGAGCATATCCCAATTCATGGCAGGGTGGAGTCTATATACTCTATGAAAAGGTGAGACTGACGAGGATGGAGAGAAAAACAAAGGAGAAAGTGAAGGAGAGTTGGGTAAAGTTGATGAGAAACATTATTGTACCGTCACTGTACTCTACCTGTGCAAAACTTGTATGTGTGCCAAATACGTGAGAGTGAGAATGGCCCTGTTTAAACTCGTAATTAGCATCAATACTTGCTATTCCTGTGTTTTCTGGACATTAAAAAGTTTCTACAGTCTAATTTCCACCGTCCCCTTCAATCCCCATGTATTAATTAGCATCAATACTTGTTATTCCTGTGTTTTCTGAACATTATACAATTTCATTCCTGTGTTTTCTGGACATTATACAATTTCAACAGTCCAACTCTCTCTCTCTCTCTCTCTGGGATAGGGTGAAACTTAGGCAGGGTTGAATACCAACCCGATAGATCCCAACCTAATGGCTTGATTAAACTGCTGTTCTCAACTTGACATAGGCTAAGGAATTCCAAATTTCCATTCCCACCTGAGGTTGGTTTTGGCTTCTTGGTTTATTGTTAAATCATTGATACAGACTTCATAAGTACTATCCCACCACCAAGGTTCCTATCCGTTCCAAAGGAGAAAGCCCAACTAAGGCATTGAAGAACTCAAAGCATAGTTTCTAACCTAGTTGTCAATCACTCCACCTAGCGTGTTTAGTTTCATTAATCGTGAGGATTTTAAGTGGAAAGGGCCTGGGATTCTTACAACTTGTGAAGTATTAATGAAATATGCAATAAGTCCGAACAACCAACATGTCATCCCCGGGTCCCGATGTAGTAGGCATGTTAGGTAAGCACACTGAGTGAGTACGTAATAGCTATGTGACATATGTCCTAGTTAATGTGTCTTTCATTCACATGTTTTTGCTCAGTTAGACAGAAATTATTCATTATTTTATTGTTTTTGTCAAAATAATTAAAAATAAAAAACAATGAAAAAAGAAAACGTAAATGAGTCCTAACTCCCAACACATTTAGGTTTTCCTTTTTTATTGTTTTTATTTTTATTTATTTTGACAAAGATAATAAAATAATGGATAATTTCTGTCTAGCGAAACAAAAACATTTAGATAAAAGGCACATTAAATGAGACATGTGTCACACAGCTATTACGTGCTCACTCATTGTGCTTACCTAACGTGCTTACTACATCCTCAGCCTTCGGTTCTCCCCATCATTACTCCGGTCATAAGGTCAACCAGCTTTAATAGCACCTTGGTACCTATTGAAGTCCTGGTTGTAGTAGTTAAAACTTAAAGGAAAACTTGGTGGAACCAAAATCAAGATATGATATAAATGCTTGTGTCATACACAATGTCAATGGTAATGTGTCAAAAGGATTTTACACGGCTACACCCATAAGGTGAATGTTTGGTATCGTAGTGTTGTGTCTGTTGAGATTTTGTTTTTGTGACACATCAGCCACATAGACCAATAATCCTTTTATCAAATCATAATCCTGTTTAATGGTTGACCAAACTCACATCCTCACAAGACTGTCTCCTCACAGCCACTACTTGCAGTTGTGCATTAGGAATAATTCCCCTTAAACTAAATAAAAACATAAAAACACTAAGGCTACGTTCACTTTTCGGTAAGTTATTTATCCGGGTAAATGCAATTACCTGGGTAAGTTTTTCCTAAAAAATACTTACCCGGGTAAGTGCATTTACTCTTGTTCTTTTATTTTCTAGGTAAACAAGGCAATGACCATTTCAGCCATGAAAATCTATTATTAAAAGAGTCATTTTTGTCCCATTCAAGTATTGGCAACCTTCCCCTTAGGTGGGAAAGTTATTTACCCACCTAGGAGATGGGTACCACTTACTCGGGTAAGTGATACCCAGGAAAATAAACTTCCCCTGGTCCCCACATAAATCTGAAAAAAGAACATGGGATTCTTGGTCAATGGGAACCAAAATGCCATTAACCAACTTTCCCCCCTCTCAAAATCCCAAAAAAGAACGCCCCCTAAATACTATATGGTGGAATCTTAAATCATGATTGCGTGATTGGACATGCACAAATGTGCATAATAAACCAAAAGGAAATTTCTACTTTAGTATATGAACTTTGGGGATAGCGTCAATTTAGTATCCAAACTTTTAAACGTGTCATTGTTCAAAAAGTGTCAAGTTGGTCCTTTTACCATCAATTATCTGTTGAAAATGTTAAAACTATACTGTAAAAGAAGACATTGTTCATTGTCTTCTACCTTGAGACTAAATCGGTTGATGTGTTTGAGATTCTAGACTAATGAAGTCATTGTCTTCTACCTCTTTAGATCTGAAACACATTCTTGTCTACTTATTTCTTTGCTTTCATTTATTGCTTCCCTATCATATTTCATGTTTTTTCTCTCCTTTTCTTTGAAGATAATCGATTCAGCCTCAAGGTAGAAGACAATGAACAATGACTTCTTTTAAAGAGTAGTTTTAACATTTTCAACAGATAACTCCATCGGTTAACGGCAGAGACCAACTTGACACTTTTTGAAAATTTAAATACGACACAAACACATTTGAAAGTTCGGGTGTTAACTCGACACTACCCCCAAAGTTTAGGGTACTAAAGTGGAATTTTCCCTAAACCAAACGCACTCAGGATCAAGTGTGTATGGACTCAAAAGGATTTTCTCTTCAAGTCCTCTAAAATTTTGACATATCATCTGATGCTTAACTGGCCATCACCTACAACCAGTTGGAGCTTAAATAAAATTTGATAAAAGATCTTTGCAAACAAATAATACAACTCTGCAAAGCCCTCACCTACGACTCAAACCTTCTCACCCAACCAATAACGACAACAAGCCTTATCAATGGTGTTCAAACGGCAATAATATGGCAATCATAGATTTTAGCGATGATGGCAACAGTATTAACGGAAAGTTTCAAAGATCAAAGTGTTCAAAGGTGAAATACTGATGAGAAGTAAAAACAAATCTCTCATTCTCCTATTCCATTTAAATCTTAGAAGCCCCAAAATACAAAAGGCAGAAACAGAGAACAAAAAAGCTAATGAACCCACTGATTTGTGTCCAAGAATCCTTTGCAAAACCCTAACTCATTTTGGCAAGTTGTCAACACCGACCAAGCTAATGAACTCACTGATTTGTGTATGAAATCCCTATAATACCACTTTTCCATATTAAAATTTGAAACCCTAGAATCCATTGAAAATAGAAATTTTTGAGAGCCTACCAAGAAAGAAAACCCTGTGTATGATTGCTTGAATATATTTTTCTTGAAAAAAAATATATCCTTGGAGCTATTGTTTTTACTTTCATAAGCTTAGTGTGGAGGAAGAAGAAGACGCCCCGTATCTTGCAAATCCAAAGTCAGAACCACCTTGTTTTACTTGACAAAGGCTTCATCTTCTCATTAATGGTTGGAGGAGCAAAGCTTGAGTTGCGTTTGGATTGAGAATGTGAGGGTCTTACAGATCCAAAGTCACAACTGTGAGGAAGGCTTTGTCTTCCCATTAATGGTTGGGGGAGAAGGGTTTGAGTATGAGAACACTAGGGTTTTGAGCTTTTTGTTGATATTTAATTAGAATTTATTTACAAAAAAAATTATATTTATCAACTTTTTATTTAAAAATATTTTTGTCATTCATAACTACCATTAAAGCTTTAGTCGATTGCTTAGTGATGACTAGTCGAGCACCGAAAGACATGTCAAAATTTCAGTGGACTTAAAGAAAAAATTCCTTTGAGTCCAAACACACTGAATCCGGAGTGAAACAAACAAGGGGAAAGCAAAAGCCCTAAACCATCAACATTCTTCAGCTACTATGAAATGACCAATGCACGTTAGGTAGAAGTCTGCTACTGCTACCATCAATCTGCAGTCTTGTTTCATGTTGTTGGACAGCTAAAAAAGGAGGGATATGGTCTAGAAGGCGCATCAATGGTTTAATTAGATTAGATTTGCTCCCCAGAGAATGGGCCTCACACCAATCTCACAGTGCATTGCAGCCATGCATTGAGAACATCTCCCATACTTGATGTTATCATTCATGCGAAAATGTTCCCAATGCACAACTGCGATGCACAATGACATTGGTGTGAAGTGTGCCTTGCGAGGAGCAAATCTGAATTCTTTAATTAGTAACTATCATCAAATGATAGAGTAATCTTGGATGGCTCTCTTGGATAGGGTGAGCATTCAGTTTGTTCGATTCAAAACCGAATCGAATAAGTCAAAATTTTAATAACCAACTTGTTTAATTTAAAAATTGAATAACTAAACTTCTAGAAAACCAAACAAATCGAACAATTTTTTCAGTTATTTTGGTTAAAACTGAAATAATGAAAGCCTGATATTCAGTTCTTTTTTTTTTATAAGAAGAAGATTAAGTATGATTCAAATGGGCTTGAATCTTAAAAGTTCAAAGAATCGAATAAATAAAAAATCAAGACCAAACAGAGTCACAAACTTGCAGAGTTGCAATGGTGATAAAAAGGAAGGATTTTTTTTTTCTAAAAAAAAAGAGAAAATTGACAACTAGCAAGCAGTTAGCATAGTTAAACCATCTATTAGACAATTGTAACAGAAAAGTTCTTGTATCTTGGCAGTTGGCTTGTTGGGTTCAACTTGCCTAACACAGTTGTGTTGTATTTATAAATTACTCACCACCTAATCTATGAAGTGCGACTCATTTTTTCTCTCCTTGTCTGATATCGATTTACATGGTATTAGAGCGGGAAAGGCAATCCTGAGAAGTGTTTCGCTCTGTTTCAAGATTCTTGTTTCTTTTTCTTCTATTCTTGCAAACCTCGTCTATCAATGGCAATCGAGATTGACGGAAGTTCACCATACTTCTTGCATCCTTTGGACAACCCAGGAACAATACTGGTGTCGACTCCACTCACCAAAGAAAACTATCCGACATGGCAGTGTGCCATGAAGACAGCCCTGAGAACAAAGAATAAGCTCTATTTTGTTGACAAATCCTTGCCGCGACCAAATGTTACAACACCAGAAGAATCAGTCTAGTCCAAATGCAATGCCATGGTTGTCTCGTGGATTCTCAATTCCTTGTCTCAAGACATCTACGACAGTGTTGCATTCATCGACTACGCTACAGAGGTCTAAAAAGAACTTGAAGAACGTTTCTCGCAAAGCAATGTGCCTCACATACAACAACTGAAACAGGAATTGGCCCTCCTTCAACAGGGAGAATTAATAGTCACTGCTTACTTCACCAAGCTCAAAACACTCTATGATGAGTTAGGAGCACTCGTCACCATAAAGAGAAGTTGCACCAGTTCCTCATGGAACTCAACCACTGCTTCAACTCAATTTGATCTGCCATTCTTGGATTTGATCCTCTGCCCAACATAAATCGTGCTTATGCACTTTTTATTCAAAAAGAGAGACACCAACTTACAATCTCTCTTTACCATCCCTCTAAACAACTAGAAGCAGCAACGTTGAATGTATCTTCTCGACCACCAGTACGAGGACCTGGGTCAAATGGACATCTTCTCGACCACCGGTACAAGAACCTGGATCAAATGGACAACCTCGACAGAGACCAAGATATGATCACTACAAGAAAAACAGTCATACCAAGGACCATTGTTATGAACCCTTTGGATATCCAGAAAATTGGAAAAAGAATCGATCAAATCGATGATTTGAGAGTAAAACTTCACAACAACATTCTCGGCCATCATCCTATGCAGCTGCTGAATCATCAAATCCTACTAATAAGTCCCCAATCTCAAGATTAACAATGAACCAATACACTCAACTTTTATCTCTCCTCAGCAATGATGCATCTGATTTTGCCTCAGCCAATGCCTCTAGTAAGAATTCATCTCCTCTCAATCGGATTCTCGATAGTGGTGCATCCATATACATGTTTACCAATTCAAATTGTTTGGACCATGAGAAATTGGTTTGATTACCAAATGGAACCATCATTTCTGCCACTCATCAAGGATTTGTGAATCTAGGTTCACACACCATTCATAATGTTCTCCACCTTCCACAATTTAAATGTAATTTGTTGTATGTAAGCAAACTAAACACTCAGCTCAAATGTGTGGAAATTTTTCTTTCCATCATTCTGTGTTCTTCACGACCTTGCCTCCAAGACAATGATTGGGGTGGGCAAGCTCCATGGTGGTTTATACCATCATTCTATGTCCTCGGCAACGTATCTATCTAATAAATGGCATACCTATCACACTTGGAGATTTTTGTTGTGACTCATGTCACCGCACCAAACAGGCACGGATCCCATTCCCAATGAGTGTCTCTCAAACTACTACTCATTTCCAACTCGTCCATTGCGATATCTAGGGTGGCTACCGGATAGCTTCTCACTCAGGCGCTCGGTTTTTTTCTCACTATTATTTAATGATTTCAACAACATGGGTTTATCTCTTGAGAAATAAATCCGAAGCAATGTTCTTCCTTACTAGTTTTTCTATGGTAAAATGCCAGTTCAATTGTATTGTAAAATGTATGCGCTCAGACAATGGGTCTGAATTCATTTACGGACCCATGCAGCAACACTTCACCACTAAAGGCATCATTCATCAAAGGTGTTGCATAAATACTCCCCATCAAAATGACATTGCTAAACGCAAGCATCGCCACTTGCTTGAGTTGTTCGTGCTCTTCGGTTTGAAGGTTGTCTTCCTGTATCCTTTTGGGGAGAATGTCTACTCACAACAGTATATCATCAACTTACTTCCTATACTAGCACTTTTAGCCAAATCGCCAAATATTATTTCAAAAACCATGTGACTACAAACATCTTCGCACCTTTGGTTGTCTATGTTACGCCCAGGTCTGACCACTCCCTAGAAACAAATTCGCAAGTCGAGCTACCAAGTGAATCTTTGTGGGCTATCCTCATGAACAAAAGGGTTGTAGAGTTTATGACCTTACCTCACACCACATATTCACTTCTAGAGATGTTTTCTGAGTCCATATTTCCTTTTCAAACCACTACAACCATTATTCCCTCTACCTCTGTCTTGCCCCTTGCACAGCCTTCAGACCCATTACTTGAATCTTATCCACCTGAACAAATACCAGCCCATGAGCACATTACCACATTAGTCCATCAATTACCTACTGAAACCTCCACCAAAGTCCATGCCCTTCCCATCCACCCAACATGCTATTAGGCCACGTCGTGACCATCGCTTACCCCTACACCTTTATGATTATCTTGTTTGGCTTCTGCCATCCATCAACGAAAATGTTGATACTGTGTTTTACGCTATTACTAGTTCCACCGAGCATGAACCCACTTCCTTTGCTCAAGCCTTCTTTGACCCATGGTGGAGAGAGGCTATGGCCAAAGAGATAGAAGCTCTTGAAAACAATAACACATGGACTGTTGTCGACTTGCCACCTGGCAAACAAGCCATCAAATCAAAATGGGTTTATAAAATCAAGTACAAATCCAATGGTAATATGAAAGATTCAAGGCCCAATTAGTGGCCAAGGGCTATACACAGGTCGAAGGCATTGATTACCTTGACACATTTACTCCCGTTGCAAAACTAGCAACTTTACGTTGTCTCTTGGTTGTTGCTGGTGCTAAAGAATAGGAACTCCATCAACTTGACGTCAACAATACTTTCCTTCATGGTGATCTCCATGAAGAAGTATACATGACTATTCTACAGGGTTTTGCTAAGGATGGAACCCACAAGTCTGCAAGTTACAAAAATCTCTATATGGGCTCAAGCAAGCCTCCAAAATGTGGTTCTTTAAGTTCACTCAAGCCATTCTTTCCCTTGGTTTTAAACAATCCAATGCGGATTATTCTGTCCACACAATCTCAAGGAGAACCCTACGTTGTCATTTTGGTCTAAGTGGATGATGTCGTCATCATAGGGAATGATCCGGCCCGCATTTCCCCCATCAAGCAGTTTCTTGATGATCAATTTTGTATCAAAGATCTTGGTTCCCTTCAACATTTCTTAGGATTGGAAGTTGTTCGCTCCTTTACTGGCATTCATCTTAGTCAACAAAAGTACCTCAAAGACATCATTGACGAATGCAGACTTGAAAATTGCAAACCTTCTCCTACACCCATGGAACAACAATGTCACTTCGTTGATCCTTCCGATCCTCCTCTTAATGATCCAGCTCGTTTTCGACGTCTTGTAGGACGTTTAGTCTACCTTACTGTTACAAGGCTGGACATTAGCTTTGCTGATAGTTGTCTTAGCCAGCATATGCAAACACCAACACAAGAGCATCTTGATGCCACATTGCGGGTTGTTCGATATCTCAAAGGCACCTTGTCCCATTGCCTTTTCTTCGGTGCCACATCTGATCTCATGCTCCAAGGATACTATGATTCTGATTGGACTAGTTGCCCTTTGACCCGACGGTCTACTACAAGCTATCTTATATTGTTGGGATCTACGCCACTTTCATGAAAGTCTAAGAAGCAATATACAGTTTCTCGATCCTCTGCCGAGGCCGAATACCAAGCAATGGCTACTACCACTGCTGAACTCCTATGGCTGAAACATGTTCTCCACGACTTAACAGTCTCCCTATCTTCCATGCACTTATATTGTGACAACAAAGCAGCACTCCACATTGCCGCCAATCCTGTGTTCCACGAACATACCAAGCATATTGACATCAAATGCCATTTTGTACGTGAACATGTACAAAGTGGAGAAATTCAGACCTTCCACTCACCCAGCAATTCTCAACCTGCTGATCTTTTCACTTAGGCCCTCGGCTCAGACAAGTTTCAGCAATTAACATCGAAGTTGGGCATTCAGTTTCTTCCTGCCGGATTGTTGGGTTGAACTTGCCTAAGACAGTTGCCATGTGTCTATAAATTATTCACCACCTAATCTATGAAGTGCGACTCTATTTTCTCTGTGTCGATACCGATTTACATAGCAAGCAGCAAAGAATATAGAAGGAAAGAAGAAAAAAATGAACAAAAACATGAGAAAAAGTGTAGTTTGCCGAAGAAAAAGGATCAGTTTGCCGGAGACGTCTGTAAACACCTATCGCTACAACAGATTGGGTCGTGGTTGACTTATAGGGCTTTAGACTTGTAGTGCTTTTTAGACTTTTCGTTTTGTGTCTTTAATCATTTCATCATTGTGTGATTTGACTGATTTCTCGATTTGAGGGCTTGGGGTTGGGGCAAAGTTTTTTATTTCCTGATGTGCTCTTAAAAACCATTTAAGTATTACACATTTAAACATAGTGTCTATACACATATCACACGCTTCAAGGAATATAGAAGTTCGGTTTTTTTTATTAACAGAACTAAAACTTAACCAAAACCAAAAACCAATTTTATAAAAAAATGAACTTTAAGAACCGAATCATGGATTTCCAATAGTCAACGAGGGTTCCATCCCGAGATGATGCATTACCAAATCTTTCAGGAATCAGGATCCAGTCAATGATGCACAAGATAGATATTCATTTTTATTTTTTTGGTGGATGACATATTCACGTACATTTTGTTTTGAGATATTTTGTCATGCATCTAGGCTTCAAGAAGCTAAGAATATATTATGTTGAGAAATAAGTAAATAAATATAATTAATTTTGGTTGAATTTTTTTTCTTTTATGGAATCATGTCTTGAAATTAATGTCTATTGCAGGAGTCTCTGAACTCAACCAACCATTCAATCTGTTTAAGCAAGATGGTCAAGAACTCTTCCCCGTGGGGCACTCTTATAGTGGAGATATGCATGATGCTAGTTAGTCACTTCCCAATCTCATCTTCAAAACTCAAAACGTGTAGGCCACTTGGAAGCTTGGATTGGTTGATTTACAATCAAGTCACGTGATTTGATTATAGTGATGGGATGTAAGATTCTTTTGCTCAAAGGCATGCAAGTCTCAAAACACTCAAACTAGTGGTTCTAGAACAGAAGATGGTGAAGTGGAGTTAATTTCCTCTTTGAATTTACTGCAGTAATGATGTACATACAACAAATTAGGAAGAAAATTCTAATTCGAACAGCACAGGCTCGACGAGCTCCAAATGGCCTAGTTGACAAAAACTGGACTCCAATCCAGTTCCTGATCTTCTGTACACTAGCTCCTAATGGAATGACAAAAAAAAGAAGGGGAAACAGAAAAAATATATATAGATATATATATATATATATATATAGAAGAAATAAAGAAAAATGGAATCCCAACTTCAAATAGCTATTCCAACTTACTCTTTTTTCTTTCTTCTGTGTGATGAACTAACAATATACAGTTCTTTCCACTACAAGGAATATTTTCACTGTAAGGAACTGCTGAGTTTCCGATCACTGGAAGCCATTTCGCATCTGTAGAATCAACATTTAAAATCCCAGATTAGTAAAAACCGTCAGATGGCTTAAAGCAACTACATTTCATAAAAACTGATGCAAAATACAATGAATTATTAAAAGTAAAATTTTAATCACTTGGGAACAAATATTCCAACCATATGTAGGTGATCCTAGGCATCAATAAATGGAATGTGTTAGAAAGGTTGCCTACCATTTAAAAGAATTCAGCACCAGACGCAGTAATGAGGAACTTCTCCCCTCAGCCACCAGCTTCCAAAGATCCGACTTTTATTTTGAGGTTTTCCACTCTGGGTCCTTATTGTACAAATGGATTTCCTTAACCAATAATATTTTGATAAACCAACTTTTCCAAAACAAGAAAAAATAATAACCTGATATCATCAAGAGCTTCTGTCAATGATTATGCCTGAAGTCAGATACCACTTGTGCGACCCAACATTTGAGAGCCAGGACTAAGATCCAGAGATGGATTCGACTTCACATGATCTCTCAAGAGCTGCTGAGACACCCGATCAGCCAATACTGACTGTCCATCATAAAGTTCCCTAGAGTCCCCATGGACAGGCCTTCCAAACTGTTTTCCAAGAGCATCATTTTCAGATGATATCAAATCAGGGAAGATATGAGGACCTGGCTGCATCCCTCGAAATAGATCTGGTCTAGGGTCATGGTAGGCAGTGGCGCCATTAACATATGGATTGTTAGGGGACCTAGGCATATTTCCAAAGCCTTCATGCAAGTAAGATGACTGCTTCGGATGATGAAATGGGACGGCACCATTTCCACCAGTGAGAGGTGTGGATGAGCCAGACATCGTACGAGGGCTGGATATTGGAGATGGGGACATCCTTCCATTCACATGTTGAGGTGATCTTGAATGCAGAAGAGGACTTCCAATTGGGGAGACTGGACATGATATGTTCCTTGTTATATGGCTATCACTGGAAACCAAAAGAAAGAATTAAGATGAATAGACAGTTCCACATATAGATTCATCACAACTGAGAACTATCCCAAGTTGACACAATTGAGGTCTGAAAAGATTTTCATTTTGAGGATTAAGATAAAACTGATCAATTTTTTTTCTGGTAAACGAAAACTGATCAAATGGGAAAATAGCAAATACAAGCCGAGGCATTGACCAAAAACCGACAACTCAGAAGGGTCAAACGCAAATAGGGCTTGCCCTTTGATGTAAAAGCATTGTGAATCATCCAAAATTGCATCAACAACAGAAATGAAACAAAACCATACACATCGGCAAATTAAGAACTAACTCAGCTTATTTTCTCAAAAGAAAGAGAAAATCCATCCCTCTTTTTTTGTTGGGTGTGGTAGTGTGTGTGGGTGTGTGTGTGTGTGAGGGGGAGAGAGAGAGAGAGAGAGAGAGACCTGGATGTTGAGCCATTTTTCAAACCTCTGGATTGATGGCCTAAACCTTCTGAATCCAAGGAGGAAAGGTTTCTTGTATGCCCAATTCCCTGAAAATGTTCATATACATCACAAATTAGTTTTTTTAAGCCACACAAAACAATGAAACGTACAAAATCACACAAGCTGCAACAATTCTCACAGACAAAAATGTGCCCATTGCACATAGGCACCAAAAAATAGTACATACACAATGAATGAGATGATGTTAAGAGATGATACAAGTAATCAAGGACCAACCAATTTCAAGAACAAATCAAAGCATGCAACCCTGAATTTTGGATATGGTTGTTTTTAAGACCAAAAAAGTATCCAAATTTGGACCAGACTAATCCTCACATGAATGATCTCATGTCACATGTAACTAGTGACAATAATCATATTCATCAGCACAATGAGTTTCGTTTTGCAAAGGGGCAGCAAGCAGGACATAAATTGCAGGAAGGAGTAAGGAGATGGAAGTCCTACTTTAAATGTTTTCTTGATGAGTAAGTACAACTCCAATTGTTTATGTTGCATGTGTATTACACGATAAATAGTGTGGAAACTTAATGGTCAAAAAAGGACAATTCCATGAAACGCATCCACTCAAATTGGGACATTTCCATGAAATGCACCTCCATATACAGTGAAGCAATAACTATCTAGTGAAAAGGGAAGCACCTATTCTCCCTGCATGCAACCATTTATAAATTACAAGTGACAACCATTCATTTCCTAATTCTTTTAGATACCAAGACTCTGAGCAAAAAGAACATCCACCATTTCACAAATGTTTTTCAAACAAGAAAACTCCCAAGAGCAAATCTAATATTTTTATTGAAGAAATCTGCATCCTAGACTTAAGAGTAATGTCATGAAATGATAATTAATTCTTCAACTACTGTATTGGTCGGTAAAGGTTTATGTCCCCCTCAACTCTGTTTCAAAATGTAAATTTATTTCTAGAGAGTTGGGGAATCTTGTTTGGATGTATACCCCCCCNCCCCCCCACACACACACACAAACAAATAAAAAAATAAACCTAAAATAAATAAATGGATTGAACTCAAGGTAAAGAGGGAAAATAAAAAGAAAGAGAGAATGGAGTACCTTGACAAGGAAAGCATGCAAGTCATGTTCCTCAATCACCAAAAATTTTACATTTAAACCATATTTAACATTACTACCATCTCACAAATCTGCTAGTTACTACCCAAAGAAAACACAAGCATTAGTTGTATCACTGCTCCAAACATCTTTTGAAACCACATCCTCAATCCTCCCCCCATCCCCTTTTATACAACTTAAGTCCAAAATACCCTTATCCTTTCATTTTGATGCATAACAAGATTTCATTAAAATATATGGTATACAAGCAGTATATATTATATAAAATACAAAACAAGCAAAAAATTAAAAAAAAAAAAAAGAGGAGGTCAAAGACTCCAAAGCAAAGGAATCCTTTATTACAAGTATGATGCATGAGATGGACATAAATTAAAAATAAAACATCCTAAAACTATACAAGCATTGTCGTTAAAAAGTGTACAAGTTGCATAGTTTTTGGAGTGTATGTTACTTTTTAGTTTTCTTTTAAGAAAAGATAACTTGTATTCAAAAAGAAGGAAGGATGTACATGAAAGGATGTAATAAAAAGTGCCTAGGGAGAAAAAAAAGACAATGCCCAAGCAATTAAAATGGCATTGTATTTGCACTATACAAAATAAAGGTTTTCTGATCTGTCACCAATAAAAAAAAGATATTTACAATTCCTTTAAAGAGGCAAACAGGGAATGGACTTATTATACATTATTTCCCTATTAACCCCAAATGTCACCATGTCATTTACAGCATTTAGATTCCCTGCAATCCATTTCAAGACAGTCATACAGTTTTTTTTTATCACTAACAGAAATTTTTACTAAAAATAAGATAAATTAAAAAGGAGAGGAAAAATCTCTCAACTCTCCACAAAGACTAAAATACAATTACAATTGTACTCAAAACTGATTTCTTCCCACTCCTTGTTTTGCTAAAGCATCAGCAAAACCATTAACAGACTAGCGGTTCTTTTAACCCAATTTACTCGCATCCATGCCTCATGTCAGCCATTTAAATTTCTTTCTTTCACTGTTGTAGTTCCAAAGTCTGGCTTCTTCCTTTTGCAGCCAAACCACCACCAGCTTTGAATCTCTTATAATCAACTTACTTAATATTCATATCCTTTGCTATTTGCACACCTTCCATCATGGCTAAAATCTCTGCACTAAAAGAATCCCCGTCACCCATTAGCCCTGAAACAAGACCAATAATACTGCCCTCCTCGTTCTTGAAAACACCCCCAATACCTGGAGGAGCTGGATTGCCTGCACTACTCTCATCAAAATTAAGCTTAATGAAGCCATGGAGTGGTGGGGGCCAAACAGGTATCAGACTTAAGCTGATCTGAACAAGCCACTTCCCTCCAGTTTCTCATAATATCACCTACTAAAAAATCAGCAAATAACTCCAAAGATTTAACCCATTGAAGCACCCTGATTGTGATAGTCTCAATAATAGCCTCTCTGCTTCTTTCCTTAACAGAGAATATCCTTGAGTTCCTTTCTTCCCAAATAGTTCAACTCAAGGCAGCTCTTAACATCTTCACATCAATCTTCCCCTCTTCTTTGGCCAACTAAAAACCGTAGAGGCAAACAAACATTGCAAATTTGGTGAGAAGTTCCACCTACACCCAAACAAGGAGAAAAATCATTCCCAAATGGAAGTTACAAAGGAGCAGGAGATTAATAGGTGAAAACAAGACTCTCCATTGGTTTTACAGAGAACACACCATGCGAGGACAAGCACCAATTGCGTCTTTTTCTTTGAAGCAAATCGCAAGTATTTATTGTTTCCAAGAACACTTCCCAACATAATCCAATTTGAGGGGGGTCCCAAAAGCTGTCTAATGGCATTTAAGCATGAAGAAAAGCTAGCAAGGACCTCTCTCAAGTACCCTAGGCCAACTGATGGTATTAGCAGTCTCCCTTGACCTCAATCAATAGCAATGATTGATTGTCTCCTAGAAACACCCCAAGACCTCACCTCCCAAATGGGTTTCTATATGCCTAAAGTACAGGGGAGCCAAGGAGGAGAGAAAAAAGAAAGAAATGCCACCAGCCCACCGAACTTATTGCTTCAGCTCATTAAATCCGAGTCCTAACTCCATGTTATTCCCATGCCGGATAAAGTAACAATTTATTTTAACCAGTTCGATACTAATTAATTCCTCATTCTTTATTGGTTTAATTTTATCAATCCCACAAGCCAATCAGGGGAGCTACAATAAAAACAAATCTCCCATCAAGGCACAAATTGTTTTCTTCTCAGCCAACAACATACACATGATGCACAAGAACTACAAAACAAAAATTACCACTGCATTTTTTTAATAGAATCCCTGCATGTTAAGAGCAGATGTATGAACATAATAGTTGTTAAGAATTCCAAGTAGGGGTGATCATGGGCCAGAGTAGGCTTAGCATCTAACAATAGAAGGCTTAACCTAGGCCAAAGCTTCTGGGCCTGCAAACTAACATATAATACAATTCCAGGTGAGGCCAGGCCTGGAAGTATTGAGCCTAGGCCCAGCCTATAAACTTGAAGACTAGGACAAAGATGGTCACTCCTAATCTCAACAGTACCCTTCATGACTCCACCCAAGCCATTTCAGGAAGAACTATTCTGATTTCAAAAAAGGGAAAAAACAGCAAGAATTGTTCCTCAAATTTTCTGTGCCGGAATGTGAAAGTGTACCTAAAGTGAACATGCAAGTTAACTAGAGGAATGGTTTGCATTAACATTGATTTCACTATTTGCACCAAAACAGTAGGGGATAGCTGAGCAGAATTATGCGTGTACCAGAGATTTCACTGCATTTACAACTCCTAGATGTGCTTCTGGAGACTCCACTATCGGCTTTTCCAGTGGTGCCACGTTTTTCACAAAAGGATGCTCCAAAAGCTGAGCAGCCGTAGGACGAAGTAGTGGATTGCGTTGCAAACACTTCCTCACAAAATCTTTTCCTTCTTCTGAGAGATGTTCAGGGATTGCTGGAAGTTCCTTACTATTCCCAATCTTAAACATAGCAGCAACCTGTTGGCCAAAAAATACAAAATATTAATACAATAAACCATGAGAAGATGCCTAGACCAATCTCTAGCATGTGAACATTGCTAGTGAGATTTCTATTTGAGTTAAAACCAGAAACACTTTAAATTGTTATAAGGTAATACAAACATCAGATAAGTGGTTAAAATCACTTTACCCCTTCATACTGGCTCCAAGGTGGTTTTGTTGTAGCCATCTCCAAAACAGTACATCCAAGACTCCATATATCAACAGCAAGATTGCAACCATTTGAATTCTTAATAACCTGAAACAGTAATGCAAGTAAGAAGGGCTACAGCACAAGTGTCTAGGAACCAAGCCACAAGGGAATGACAAAGACACTGACCTCAGGTGCCATCCAGTAAGGGCTTCCCTTAAATGACAAAGGACAAGATTGCCCAGTAATCTGCAAATACAAATCAACACTCAGATTTGGTATGAAAAGTAATATGAACCTGAAAACACAAGTAAACAGAAACTCATGCACGTGACATCATTTACTTTACTCCATTAAACACTTCCATAAGCATGCAAGCAACAATTAAAATTAACTAGCATACATGTAACTTAATGAATCGAGTTCTATGACCTTCCATTTAAAAATGACATTACTCTTGGCAATTCAGACATCCATTTACATTTGCAACAAAAATGCCCATTTAAGATCTGAAACCCCTTGGCAATATTTAAATTTTAAACTCACCTAAATTCTCATCTACCGATAAATAGAGGTACTCGTAAAAAAACAAAAAACCAAACTGAACCAAGAAAACCAAACCAAAAAAGGCAGTTAACTGTACCTATTGGTTCGGTGTTTTTGGAAAACCAAGGACCAGTTCGGTTTTCAGTTAACCTAGAAAAAACACTGGCAGTTAACTGAACCAACCGGTATATATATGTTTATGTATATTATATGTTTTTTAATATATATGCATTATGTATATAAATATAAATATATATATATATATATATATATATATATTTTAATTAACTATTTATAGTACATAATATATTATAAATATAAAAAAACAAAAATAAAAGAACCGAACCAGTCATCCGATTAACCAGTGGTATCGGTTTGGGAAATTGCAAAAATCAGTAATATATGTTCAGTTTCAAAAATATGCCCAAGGTTCGGTTAACACTGTAAGCACCCCTACTAATAGGTAATAATTGAACTTTCCTGGTTTAACATGCACAGGTTGGTAAACATTTTAAGTTTTCACCAATGCTTAGAGAACCAGACTGGGCATAGAACCAGAAAAGGGAGAGGTTCACAGGTCACATAAATACTATATATAATATATTTTACAACTTTTATTATACTTAAATATGGTGGATGAATGGCAAGTTCTTTAATTTTTAAAGCAAATGACTAGGGTTCAAACTTCTTCATTCACATTTTGTTTAAAACACGTGTATAACAAAGTAATGTATACAATAAAGAGTCATTAATTAACACAAAGAAGTGGACTAATGGTAATTAAGCAATACTTGAAAAATAAGAGTTCAATAGTTCAAGTCTTGTCACATGTTTCATGAAACTGGGACTGGTTCACCAATTGTCCGTTAAACCAGCTGGTCGGCCAGTTTCATTGGGTTTTTAACAATTTCAGTTCTTGGGGTGTGACCAAACTGGCCAGGGCCCCAGGTCATGGTTCAACCAGTCTGACCATCTGATCCGGTCCTGTTTCCTGAACACTGGTTTTTACCATAGCTAGGAGTCAGAGAAGACGGAATGCACAAGCAAAAGCTTACATGTTTTGCCATCCCAAAATCTGCCAACTTTACTCGCCGTCCATTGGGATCTACAAGTATATTTGCCCCTTTAATATCCCTGTACATCCATTGAATTTTTTTGGGTAAATACATCCATTAAAATAAAGTTACTGGAATTATATATTAGTTAACAAAATCGACGAAGAGCAATATCTACACCAACCTATGAACAGTGTTCTTAGCATGCAAATATGCAAGGCCTGAAAGGATCTGCTGAGTATAACTACGAATTGCTACTTCACCAAGCTGCCCATAGTCCTGAAGAAGTTTATAAATAGAGCCACCAGATACAAACTCCAAGTATATATACAGTTTATCATCTACCTGTTCAAGAAAACAAGTTCAAAGCTAAGATCAACAAAAAGGGCAAAAGAATCTGAAGCATCTTATTGCCATTTACAAATTTTAACTACAAAGAAACACGAGTAATTAGTAACAGCATACTTTTTTTATAGTAAAGGAAAACTTTATTAAAAATAAAAAATAAGATACAAAGCCAGGTGATGAGAAATCACAAAGAGAGAAGAAAGAAAGAAAATGAAACCATTCCTCCCCTGTCCAGGACCCCCTATTATAATCTGAACAAAAAAAAACAATAACAGAACTCTTTGTCCATAACACCAAACCAATAACAACCATCTCCCAAAAATAATATGCTGCAATTAAAACTAGAACAAACTTGTCTTTCAGGAAATGGCAAGTAAAACAGGAAATTCAAATAAATGAACAAGTATTTAACCAAGACTTCAACACTGCCTCTCCAAGAAAATATCTTCAGATAATTGCATATGCATCTTGCTTAGCTTGATATTTGAATCACACCATTCAGGAGAAGCAATATTGTATCAGAGTAGGCTTCAGTAAGCTGTCTAGAGGAAATAACTCCAATAGATTTGACTAATCAGTAGAAAAAAGAATGAAAGAAAGAAATAGGAAAGAGAAAAGGTCAAGGAAAAGATAATCCAAATGGGCCTGAAGTAGGATATGGAAGAAAAGTCATAAAAAGTTATAATGCTGTTCAAGAAGATGCAGACATGTTGGATCAAGGAGCAATATCTGCAAACACCTACAACTCCAAAGGGGGAAAAATCCTTTCCAATGCAATAATACCAAATTGCAGCTTCAGACAACACTACAAAATATTAGTTTCTCACATCACATTATTAACAAGCATTTACAGGCTTGGTTCGCAGAAGTTCCATTATATGTAATTTGCCAATAATAAAGATGAAGAATGCAGCACCTTTTTTTCCTTTCTTTTTTGAATCAGAAAAATAACTTTAAAATATGAAATTAAAGAAAAGGTGGTCCTAAATAAATGAAGTACTGAATATTGTTTTTGGCAGTCCTAGAAAAAGATGGCAAATGGATTTTATCTGCACAGAAACCATGAAATTGAAAGACATCAAGTTCCTAGAAATGAATTATTAGAACAGCTTTCCCAATAACTAAGCCCCTATAGGTCCCCATGACATGATACACAAGCACATGAGCAAAATAAAGACACCATAAGAATTGGCGGAAACAAAAAGAACAGCACATACCGTCTCTGACCCATAATACTGTACTATGTTTGGATGCCGCAAGCGACTAAGAAGAGAAATTTCCTGTCATTATGAACTCAGAAAGGTAAGTAATTGCCATAAAAACATAGGGATTACTTCGATCATCTAGCAAAAATAATGTTGGAGGAAGAAGAAAACACATGCTTAAGATGAACCACTTCCACCATAGTTCACTAACTGCATGGGGAAAACTTACTTGACACAACTGCTTTGCACTTTCCCTTGACTTGGCATCATCTGAAAATAGTATAACCTCTTTCATTGCACACATTTCACCACTCTCACTAAAAACAACCAAATAAACAGAAATGCACAAAGTCAATGAGAAGCTAATGCTTAAAGAATCTCACAGAAAAAAGAGCACAATAATGTTCATTACTTCATTTGCATTATAATCAAGACTATTAAGCTATTGAAAATTTGAAAGACTAGAAATTGTGGGTATGGGTCCAACAGCAGTAAGCTGCACAAGCTCAGGAAAACAGAGAATTAATGTAAACAATGGAATGCAGTCATGATCTTCACCTGTTAAAACCAACATAAACATGGCCAAATGTCCCCCTGCCTAGCAGCCTTCCCTTCTTCCACCGTGAACCAGGGCTTATTGGATTTTCTGCCCTTCCTGGACTTCGTGGGACAGAAGGTGATACTGCTGCTGCTGCATTTGCAGCAGGAAAAGGAGGAGAATTAGAAATTGCTATAGGAGGAAGAGGCAACCGGTGACTTTGTTGTTTCCCATCATCCTGCCAGCTTGTTGGTGATTCTGCCGTTACACCTCCAGCACGTGGATGCAGAGGAGTGACAGCACCGCTGTGTATTCGTGAGCTAGGACCAGGACTAGTCATTCTGGGGCTAGGAATTGGAGAACACTCAGGGCTTCCCCTGCTGTGCTGCCAAAATAACTGTCCAGACATATCCCCTCCCATTGAATTATGTCCAGAATTATGACCTGAACCTGGACTAGAGCAGTGGCCAGAACCACCTAATGCAACATCAGCAAAAGGCTTTCCCCCCCAGAAAGCAGAGCTTGCTATCTGATCAGTACCAACTATTCGCATAGGACTTCTAGAAGGGCTTGACATCGAGCTGTCTGGAGCACTCCCAAAAGCACCATAATGTGGAATCTGTAAACTTGGTGCATAAGAACTCAAGGGTCCCCGTTTAGGTGATGTAGAGAGTACTTGATTATTGAACAAAGGATTAGCTGGCTTTGGCACCTCTTTCAAGCTCTTTCGGGTGAGGATATGGGAATGATCCTTGTGCATCACACTTCAGCAAAGGTAAAGATAATTTGTTAGGGAAGGATCCAACCATAAAGGAAACAATAGAAACAATGGAAGGTAATTATACAACTCTCAAGAGTTTCATACACAAACATGCTGTGTACTCCACAATAAGAGGCTTAGTAATACATTATGATATGTGTAGAGTGACTTTAAACATAAGCTCACCTGGAAGGACTGTTCACTGCAGTTCTTGTCCCATTTTCATTGTCAGTTGTCTGGGGGCTAAGATGACGTGAATCAGCCGGGTCATCACTATCAATTGAGCAATCACTAGAAATTGATGCAGTTGCCAAATCTCCATCTACATCTGTCACATCTGACCTGTGCTGAATGCAACCAGGTTTGGGTAGAGTATATAATGAAGGCTTCACACATTTTTCTAATCCTGGTTTTGTTACACTGATTCCAGAATCAGTGCGTCCAATGCATGCAGGATGAATCCCAGGAAGGGGAAGGGGCTGAGCATGAGGCCTTTCTGCAAAACTTTGACACCTTGATACTTCTGTGGAGGGCGATGGTGATCTTGACTCTGCTCGGGATCGAGAACCTTTTTCAGAAATCGTGTCACTATTACGTCTTCGAGACCCACATGATCTATTGCTGCCTTTTTCTTCAGAAGGAATCTTAAACTTACGGTGTAATGTATCAAATATACTCTCCTTGTTTGTTTTCTTCTTTACTTCCTTGGATGATGACTTCCCCCACCATGAAGGCATGTTTTAATATAAAGAAATTGTATAAATGATGGATAAGTCCTTCCAACTTCAATACTCCCAAGTTACAAAGTTTGGGTAAGCTGGATTAAAAAGATCCACCAATTACATGCATACACCAAGTCAGTAACCAAATTTAGGACTAATACCTATGCTTCAGATGATAAGAAGGTTTTCCCAACAATAACCTCCTAAATAAAATGGCACATTTAGTTGGCTGCAGCTATCAACTCCAGAGCACAACTGAGCAGTTCAAGAAGTGTCATTCAAAAAGAAAGTGTGGCTTGTAACAACCTGGTAAAATTTTTAAATAGAAATAATAGTAAGTTCCCCTACAAGCTTCAGCATAAAAAATCAAAATATCACATATAATTAGCTGCAAGTACAACTGTAGCCATGCTAGTTATAAACAATTTAAATTCTGCCTGAACATATCAGTAGAAGAAACCATGGCCTGACTCAGGTGCGGTACAACATATGTCCATCCACCAACATGAATCTTGTGTGTAGGCATGTCTAGATATTTATCTTATAAGTAAATGTGCGCCAACCACCTGGGCTACCAAAATACACAAATGCATGTGTAGAAGCAACAATATGCCTACAGATGCAAACAAATAATGGAAGATTTAATATTTTCAGATGCTTTCAGCAAAATATGTTGTATTTAGAAATGCTACCAAATGATAGAAGATTCATTATTTTAAGATGTTTTCAGCAAAATATATTGTATGTCATAAAATTTCGCATAGCTCCTGCACAATTTGCTTTTGTGTTGCCGAATGCAGTATGCTCCTACTTTAATGGTAAATCACATAGCTAACCACCATATCTACAGATGTTCTTTGCAATCAAGAAGTTTATGTCTAATAACTACAGCCTTCAGTTATGCATTATTAAATACATACTCCCATTTTTATGCACATAGAGTCTTGTATTGGAAGGGGGCCTTGCCAAAATGGAAGTATATTGCTCTTAAGCAAATATGTGGAGAAACAATGTAAGTTAAACTAGACTTTGTGCAAGTGGAAAGAAAGTCTTCTGCAAATAATGTCAAAGTATTAGAACTGCACACAAGCATAGGCAGACAAATCTTACTAATCCAATTAATTAATCACCCATTGTACAGCTGTAGACCTAAGCTGATAAACAAATAGACATAACAACATAACCACTCAAATATCCTTTTTTTTTGTTTGTTTGAGATAATATACTCACTCAATTATCTAACTTCCAATATGTTTGTCAATGCACCACAACTTTTTGGACTAATAATCAACAAGGTTTACCAGTTGAATGATATGGATTCATGAACCCTACAGTTAAGTCCATTCAATAGATTATCAATAAAAAAAGGTCTCTTCTACAGATTCCATTATATATGATGCAAATTGGCATATTTTTTCTTAATTAATATGATATAACTCATAACTAACTCCTCTATGTGTAACATTCAATCATGACAATGCTTTTAGAAATTATACATTAATGAATAAACAGATATTTTTGGATAGTTCACAGTTAGATATGCAAGTCAGGTTGTCCAATTTGAAGCATCTCGGCTATATCAGACTTGGGTTTGGGCTCAGACTCCTTTAAATTTTAAAAATTTCTCAACACAACCCAACCCAAGTTGCGCCCCTATCTACAATTCTCTATGAAAGATTTAATAGGCCCCATTTTTGTTATGAGGTGATATATACCTCAGAAGTCAAGACCTATTGGCCCAGTTTATACAACTGCATTTGATTTGGAAGATAAAAGAAAGGGGAAAATTATAGGGAAAATTGACCATTGGAATTGTAACAAATCCAGTGGTGTTATTTATACATATAACTAAAGAAAGAACAGATGCTTATTTAAAACATGAAGCTTAGATAAGCCATAAAAGACAACTAAAATAATATCATACAAATGGCATTATTTAAAATAGAAGTGAGATAGAGTGCATTAAAAACCAATTTTTATAATTAAAACCCAGACCAGAAGTATTGGGAGAAAACATAAAAAGGACATGGGTCATTTTGCAGTATTAATTACTTCAGTACAGTCACATGGGCAAGAAGCTTGTTCTAAAGACTAAAAACAAAAAAAAAAAAAGAAAATGCAAGTTGCTAAATATGTAGATGCAGAAAGTAAATAAAGGACGTCTAGATGAATTAACGTCAGGCTTAAAAGGATTCTGATGACGTAAATGGATTGAGTTGATTAAAATGATTTTAGAACTAATGGTTGGATGGTAATAGAAGCTTTATGGTTACTACAGATGGGTCAAGAATCTCACATGCTTCTTTAAGTACGTTGTTTCAGAATAAAGACATCGAGGTGCAGCCTAGCCAATACTTTCTCAAAATTGAAAGGCGCCTGGCTTTTAGATCATCTTCCAAGTTCCAAGTTTACAGATCCCTCCCTCCGACCCAAAGACCATTGCAAATATCAAACTAAGAACCTAAGTTCCTATAAAAAGAATAATAAATAAAATCAATCAAACAACAATATCTCTTCAAGTTTCAGTTATTTTAACTAACACCGCCAAATGTACCAAGATATTTGGGAAAACATAAGGAACGCTTCAACTGCACCCAATGTCATTACAATTGCAGATATTGCATCTACATATTATCTCAAGGCATATTACCATGAAACCGACATTGAACATGTTTGACCTCTAAACCCAAACATCTCAGTCGTACTTTTAGTACACTTCAATAGCATCAACAGATGAAATATTTAATCCCAATCGCCGTTGAACAAGTAAGGACATTCGTATTCATCAAAATGTCAGCAAAAATGCATCACTCTGCAACCAGTTCATTTTGCTTGCTAGTGAAGCGTGCAGATATCCTAAACTCTTGATCTTTACCAATTCTCAATTTTTCTTGTTTCTACGAAATAGGTTGACCCAACAAACAAAGACCTCAACCTGCTCTTCTACAATAGAGACGACGATTTGATTCTTCTACTCATTAACCATATGAACGCGATCTCCACAACCGATCTCAAGCTGTTTTACCACATAATCCACTACAACACTGAAAACCAAAAACGAAACTTTTCCGCACAGATCTACGACTTCAACTCTTCCTAAAAGCTCAACTAAAGATAAAAGGAAGGATTATAGATTAAAATTACTAGCAACAAATCTAATAAAATTAGAAATAATGTAGTCTACTCACCTTAGATACCCCAACTCCAATGAAACCCTCAGAAGAGAGCAAATCATCTTAAACTGCCGCCGATGACTAAGGACAACATGCAAGGCTTCAAATTTGTCGCAATTGAAGAACCAAACTGGGCCAAATAATAGAGTAAAAAGAAAGCAACATCTCCGGAGCCCCGAACCCTAGCAGAAGTGCAGAACCATGACTAAACCGTACAAATCGACTGCAATAGCTCTCAAATAGTCAAATCCGTCGATTTCGTTTTGCTTCAGTAGAGCTCAGAAGAGTAAAACGAAACCCTAGAAAACTGAGATACGAAGAAATGGAGAGAAATAGAATGAGCCTGTGGAATTTCGAAGGTCTGGCTTTGGAAGAGAACGCGTAGACGAGGCGATGGAAAGTTTGTAAAGGGGAGAAAGGAATCGAAATGGGAAAGAGAGTGAGAGAGAAAGAGAGAAGAGAGAGTATGTCTGGGCTGAGAAGAGATGGAGTTGTCTGAGTGTTGATTTTTAATATATTTATTTATATAATAAAATAGACCAGTAACAATAATAATAATAATATTATTGGTAAATAAAACTATAAAAGTGGACCTAGACTAATCGTAATCGATACCCCATTCCCTCTTACAGTCTACGCAATTTCCGTTCCCTTTCAAGTGTCGCTTCTCGCCCACATTGTCTCTCTGACCCCGTTTTAGTTCGTAGTTCCTCACTCACACACTTCTTTTCACACAATTGCAATTTACAAACATACCCCACGTCCCCAGTTAAAACTACCTACCTCCTGCTGATTAACAAGTCAATGATGATGCAGTGAAGGATGCTGTGGGAAGAGGTCATGTGCAAGCGACTTGAGAACCGTTCGATCGGAATAACTTTACTTGCAGAAGGAGTCGTAGGGCACTTGCCACTTGGGCTGGCTGGCTTGTAACTTGTAAGGTCTTGTTGACTAATAACAGTTGACTATAAGTGATAAGGGTTGGGTTACGTGGGATCATTCCCTTGCTGAAAATCAACAGCAGTCTCACAGATATCCAATTTAAGGGAGATATCTTTGACAATTTGATTGGTAGTTTACGGCAACCTCACAGATTCTCCTCGATTGGGATCGTTCATGTGGTGGGCTCCATTTTAAGCGTCTAGCTTCCTCTTCCCATGTCCTTAGTGGACCCCAGATGTTCACTAATCACTATTGCCCCACCCCGCTCAGCACTTCAGCAGTCAGCAGTTCAGCACTCAACCTCGGATTAAAAAAATTAAAAAAAAAATCCTTTTTGGATCAAATAGTTGAGATCCACCGTATTTATACGATACGGGTTGGAATAGCCAACCCAAACTGGGCTCTATTTTAGGACAGGGGCTGATGTCAGCACTCAGCAGACAACCGGCCCCACCTCCTCGTGCTCTTTTCTTGGGTGGGATGGGAATGGCATGAGAAGTTTGTGAATAGAATAGACCTGGAACTGTGGAAGGTAAAAGTGGGTCCGGTTGATCGTTATTAACCCGAATATTGCTGCCCGACCGGCACCTTTTGAAACCCGCACGGTTCGACCGTTCGGTTCCATTAATTAAAGACAGTAGTCAAATTAGTCATACGGGGAAGGCCCCAACTGAACTGGCACCAGTATTCTACATTCGTCTTTGGTTGGAGAGTCGAACGGTTACGATGCGATGGATTGCAGGCCACGGAATCATGCACCAGTGTCAACTGAAAAAATGACGATTCATATGGAAGGTGCGCTGAAAATATTGTGTAGGATCATGGGAAAGTATCATTTAATAATAAATCAACTTTCTTATTAAAAGGGATCATCACACAGGGCGCCTCACTCGCGCCTCACACACACATCATACCATGCATTAGGAACATTTCCCGTACTTATGAATTATATTCACGGGAGATGTTCCCAATGCAAGGTGAATGTGCATGTGAGGCACCCCCTTAGGAGGAGCAGATCCTGTTCTTGTCAAACATGGGAATTGGGATCTAATCCTCACACAGGACGCCTTACAACAACCTCACAGGCACATCCCACTGTGCATTGGAAATATCTCCCATAAATAATAATATATAACTGTGGAAAATGTTCCCAATGTATGGTGGAATGTACTTGTGAGATTGGTGTGAAACATTATGTGTGAGGAGCAGATCTGGCCTCCAAACATGAGGGTTAAATTACTTGCAAAAGGTTGCAACCACCATAGAGTCCAAATGTCCAATGCATCTGTGATACTACATTCATGTACATACACACTTGGTAGTTGGTACCAATGTTGGAAGACTAGGCAGGGATCGGACGGTCGGACCATGAAAATTGGGAACCAATGGCCTTTTAGGGTTGGAAGAAAAACATTTGGTATCAATGTACTCTGCCGAAACCAGACAGTTAGACCATAAAAATTAGGAAACGATGACGTTTTTGGGTCCTTGTTAAACTGATAAAACTAGGACCCATGGGTCATTCTAATCCAGCTCAAATCTTAAGAACACTTATAAATTATGTGCAAATAATAGGGTCTTGCGCCCAACGACTGTAGTTGCGTAGGTGTATGTGAGGCCCACTGCCATTACTGCAAAGATCATGAACTTATACAGGTTTGATCCCATGCCTCTGCATCCAATGGACATGGAATGACCATCTCAATTCTTGATTATTGGGTCAACGGTAAAGATGCGACCCCTTTTTCAATACAATACAATCATGGAAAATCACCATCTTTTAGGCTATGTTTGGTTTAAAGGAAAAATTAGGGAAAGGAAGGGAAAGGTAAGGAAATATTTACAAATCTTGTGTAGGTTTTCCTGTCTTTTCCTTCCTTTTCCTACTTTTTCCTTCAAATCAAACACAGCCTAACAAAATTTAAGATGAGATAAAAATACGAATTTAATGATGGGAGAGGTTATACATAAATGTTGACTACTGTAGCTAGACAAATATAGGAGTTCAAAACAAATTTTTTAAAGAAAGACATGATGAATTTTATTAGAAGAAATCAATAAATTAAGACTTGAGAGCAAGGTTTTTAAAATCGACTTGGACAACGAACCGGTCAGGGGTCCAGTTCCCGAGTCGAACAATCAGCCCGTTATGAGAAAAATAATTAAATAAATTTTAAAAAAATAAAAAATGGTCAAAACCGTTGAACGGTTCGAATGCCCGGGTTAGTGGTTTGCTGACCAAATCAACATTTTTTGGCCAAAATCCAGTTTTGGGGAAAAACGGAACCGGTCACTTGACTGGTTCCCGATTTTTCCAATCCGGTCTGGTTTTGAAAACCATGCTTGGGAGAGTGCTATTATGATTTTTAATATTTTTAGCTTAAAAATAAATAAACCACATATGTGAGATATGAGAAAATGATGTCCATGTAAGTATTAAGGTGAGGAATTGAGATATGCTTCTCACTCCGACCTCACAGCCAGATGTGCAGCCAGGATATGCTGTGAGGTTGGCGTGAGGCGTGCTCTGTGAGGAGCAGATCCAGACTCTAAGGTGAGAGGATGCCTAGCATTTTATTTATTAGGGGTGTAAGTGAGCCAAGTTACTCACAAACTAGGGGTGCAAATGGATTATTGACAATCGAATCCAAAGTCCAATCCTATTTTGTCAGATTCGGATATCCCTATTTCAGATTGTTGGACTGGATAGGATCCGATTTCTCGGATCACCCCCTATCCAATCAAAAAGGATATGATCCGCTATATATATCGGATCTGTTTATTTATAAACACGTTATTTATATTGCACTTTTGTATATTTTTTAATAAAAAAACATGTACATATGTGATAAAAATAGTTGAAAAAATACTTGTATTTTTTGTTTTTTTTTTTTATTTAAACTACTATATTTTATTTTCTATTTAATAATTTATTAATTTAAAAAAAGTTGGGATTGGATCATATTTAGATATCCAACATCCTGATCATATTCAAATTCGAATCAGTATTTTATGAGATCTGATCAGATCGAATCTATAGTGAATCGGATTGGATTCAAATATACCCTGATTTGATTCCGATCTAATCCGTTTGCATCCCTATCACAAACTACTTGAGCTCAACTTGCTAAATACTCAAACTCACTTGACTCAAGTAGAGTTTGAGCTTCACGTAATACCATGCTCAAGCAACTCACAAGCCCAACTACTCTTATAATAAAATATATTTTTAATGTATATTTATTTGTAGCATAAATAAATATTAAATTTTATATTAGTTTACCTATAATATAAATAAATAAATTTGTAATAAAGTTTCATAATATAACTTTTATTTATAATATTTTTAATATTAATGTATTTGTAACTTGAGTAGGGGTGCAAGTTGGGTACTCGATTTTAAGATTTTACATTGCACCAAACCCAAGCTTTTAGGCCAAACCCATTGAATTTTTAACCTAATACCAAATCGAGACCCACATGAGTTGCACCCCCAAGTTGAGTAGCTCATGAGTATCGTCTCAAGTCAAGTTCAAGTATGAAACTTAAAACTTGGTCAAGCTCAAACCGAATTTCAAACTCTAAGTTTTTTGGATTGAAGCAAACTTGAATGCCCCAATGCTTAACTTGATTTGACTCAATTACAACCCTAAACATCTCTTTTCTCCATATACAACAAACAAAATCACAAATCCCATAAAAGTTTCTCCTACATTTAGGATTGGGAATTGCAACAATGGACAAAATAAATACCTCTTTCATTGTCCCATAGACAAAGAGGAGACAACAAAATAAAAAATAAACAAAAAAAAAGGAAAAGGAAAAGGAGGAAATTGATATTCCTTTTTTTTTCTATTTTATATATGGTTGCATTGGAGAAGATTAGGGGTGTAAGTGAGCTGAGCCTACTCACGAGAGGGCCCTCACAGCAATTGAGTTTGAGTCAAGCTTGACTTGGTCAAGCTAAGTTTGAGCTTCGTAATAACTAGATTGAATGACTCATGAGCCTAATCGAACTCAAAATAAAATACTATTTTTAAATATATTTGTATTTATAATATAAATAAACATTAACTTATTTATAATATAAATAAATACATTTATAATTGATTTTCATAATATAGTTTTATTTATAATATTCATAATATTAATTTATCTATACTTTTTAAGATTAATTCATTTATAATCGGCTTAAGTCGAGCCAAGCTCGCAAGTTTCAACTCGAGTCAAGTTTAAGACAAATACATGAAACTCAATCGAGCTTGAGTTGAATTTCGAGCTTTATGTTTTTAGTCAAGTTTGAACTCAAACAACTTGATACTCGGCTTGACTCGACTCAACTACGCCCCTATAGAAGATTGGTAGAATATTCATTTTGATGGGTTGGTTCAAGATAGTGTTTTTTTGTTGGTTAAACAAGCACATGATAGTGTTTATTTAACATTGAGAGTCCAATAGCAGAGCCATAGGCCATTGTTGAAATATTCGACTAATAAGTTGTCAATGACTTTTTTTTTTCTGGTATAGAAGGGGGAGAGTGCTAAAGATATCAAGGGGTAATAGGGCCCGCTCTAAGCAAAGATGATTTATGATAAATGCATATGATGATGTGGTCATTCTATCCCTTTTAACTCATGGGCAAGTTTGGCCACATAATTTGTCAAAAAATTAATTTCCCTACCTGCTTGGTAGAAATTATCTTTCCACTTTCTCTAATTCTTTATTGTATATTTCATCCACGAGGATTTGACTCTTTTTCACTCCAAAAATGATTCTTTGGAGTGATGTCAAATGGGGCCTGGAATTGTGTTTAATCTAATCCGCTTGAACTGCATTTGATGGTTTATAAGAAGACATTTTTATTTGGTTAAGAGTAGAGATCATTTGATGAATTTGATATATTTGGCATTGACAATTAACGAAAATTAGTTTGAGAGCGGCCATTTCATGTAAAAAAAATCTAGGCATGAATGGTTCATGTACATTTTGCATTAGACCTGCCATGATCATAATTTTGAATTTAGTCCTCACAAAACCGTATTCATTGCTTTTTACAACCATGTATTGGAAATATCTCTATATTTGTATTTTTTAATTCATTTGGAGATATTCCTAATGCACATAGGCAAGGGACTGTGAGGATAGTATGAAGACGGTTTTGTGAGAACCAAATTCGAATTCCATGACCAGAGCAAGATCCATCGAACTTTATTGGATGTGTAGTTTCATACTTAAAAACTTAAATTCATATATACTATATAAAAAGAATACAAAACATGTTGTAAAGATGTTCTAACCGAGATTTTAAATACCAACTCAGAAATGGAACCACTATGGCCACCAGTTTTAGGGTCAGTAGTTTGACTGTTTGGATTATTAAGGAAAATGTTGGTACTTAGTCTTTTAGACTTTTAGGTTTTTATGAGAAAAGAGAGGTTGTGGTTTTTGACTGAGACAGAAAGAATGAAAGAAGAAAAAAAAGGAAAGAAATAAATAAATGAAAAAGATCGAGAAAAGAAAAAAAAAGGAAATGAATGAAAAGAAAGAAAGAAATGAAGGAAGGAAGTAGATAAGGAGGGAAGAAGGAGAAGGAAAGAAGAAGGAAGAGGATGAGGAGGATTTGATGTTCACCAGCAATGATGATGGTAACGACAACTGCAATGACAACAAAAACACATATCTTAGATTTGATATCTGATTTCTCTCCGGTCTCCAACCTTTGCAACCTTGTTTTCTCTTCTTCTTCTTCTTCTTCTTCTTCTTCTTATCTTTGTTGTATCTGGGATCTAGTGATCTCAAGTCTAAGATCATTCCTCTCTCTCTCTCTCTCTGTTGTACTCGTGAATCATTGTTCGGGTCATACAAGTTGATGATTCAACTGCCCAAGTCAGTGGTTCTTTGACCAAGTTAATGGGTTTTGGCTCAAGAACAGGTTAAGGGTGAAATGGAACCAATTGCCTTGATGGTTTCTGGGCCGAACGGTCTGACCATCAAAGTCAATGATGGTTCAAAAACACTGGTTCTAACCAAACTATCTCATCTTGGTTGAAGCATAATCGGTGATGTCTATAAGACATATTAGAGCCCTAAAAATTCCTTTTATAGTTCCTAAACTCTATTGTGAATATGATTTTGATGATCTAAATTATTCCCATAGTCCCTAAACAAGCCATCCTCTTATGTTTAAAGTTGACTATCAATAGGGATATTTCTTTTATACAATATATAGTTACATTTATTATGGTAGCTAAGGCTGCAAATGAATCGGATTTGATCCAATTCAAATTGGGATTCCTTCTGGTTAAAGTTATATTCAAATATCATCTTGAAACCAGATCTATCTATTTAATCGAATTCAACTTGTATGTATCCTAATCGATCCTATAAAAATCCAATTCAAAACAAGTACACACACAGTGGATACAATAATCTTGGGTACTAGTGTATTGATGTAGGGCAATACTAAATTCCTTTTTTTCAATAGATTTAGAGTGCTCCTAACAATCTCCTTACCAAACCTTCAAAACTCCTCGCTCACCCCTTTTTGTATCAATGCATTTAGTGCTTCCATGATCATTGATATGGATACAATATGGGGCATATTGTATTGATACCTAGGGGTGCAACCTGGCAGTTCGAAACTTCTAATAAACTTAAAGCTTTTATGCTCAATTGTACACTATCCAATGCAAATTCATCGAATCTCACATGGATGGTTTTGATTGGTCACACCTTCAAAAGTGAAATTTTGATGAGTTCTTATTGATCGATATATTACTTAGCACGAAAGTTTTTTTTTTCTTTCCTTCAATTGAAATGCTTTAGAATCACTAAATCAAAGGGGCATCATCCCAAATTAGATAAATAGAACTACAACGATAATGGATGGCAAGACATAACTGAAGGATGATACCAACATTTGGACATCAAAATGAACAGGTCCATATATTCATGATAGATCATTGCTTGAAGATTGCACTAGCCAATTTGCATTCAAACTATCATTCATCACATGATTTTTTTTATTGCGCCAATGCTACAAATGTACAAAAGAACACATTGGATATCATTCTTCAATCAACTTAAGGTCTCTATATATATAACCAATATATATGGCCTCCAAGAGCCAACTTCTAGAAACCGACCATTTGCATTTAAGTGTATGCTTGTGAGGGTTTTTACGCAACATCTTTTGCCATTATAGGGTGAGTTGGGATTTTCTGTGAATAATTAAAAATCTCTTCCAATTCGTTCCAATATGATCTCTGCCCGCACATCACATGCATGGTGGGTCTCAGTCGTGTGGTATGTCCACACATGATTTGGAAGGGATTTTGTTAGGAGGAGATCGATATGGACTCTTATAAGATAGGCTCCACATGAAAATCTATGGAGTTATCTTTAGTGAAAAGTTTGAACAACAAAAAAAAAAAATGCTTACATTGAGCTTGGAAATTGACTTTCCAAAGAGGCTTAGTTGGTGCAGCTCAATCAATGCTCACATTCTCCTAAACGGGCCTTAAAATGGATAAGGAAGTAACAAATAAGTTTCCTTGTTGCAATGTGCCTACCCTGCACCTGGGTTAGCTCCATCACAAAACACATACACATCAGCTTATAGTCATTTTTTTAGAAAACAAAACCATTCATGTTACCGAACAACCCCTAATAAGTTGCAAACGATAACTAAGTGATTAATTACCACCCCCTTTATAACTAAATTATGGGAAATCAATAAACTATAAAGTTTCCAACAAACACGGTTAAGTAAAGGAGTTAAGTGGAATAAGAAAAGTGCACGATGAAGTTTAAATGAACCTATAGTTCCTACTCACTTTTTCTACCCACACCCTACCCACCATACACTACAGCCACACATCTTACAATACAAGATGGCATTTTGTGGCTACAATTCACGGCAAGTAAAATGTGGGTATAGAGTTGTGGGCAGGAAATCTAGTTTGGGTTTAAATAGAGACCACCCCAACTCATCAAGAAATGGTTAATAGATATTACTTGTAATGTTCGAGGACAAAGTCCCGTGGTTTCTTTCAAATTTCTCATTTGTTAATTAATTTATAATAAACATAATCCCCAATATTGCAAGACTAATATATTTTTTTCATTAGTGATAAGGCATGCTTTTTTTTTAACTTTTTTCAATGGTTTTTTATGCTACTACAAAGCAACAAGGGTAAGTTCGTCACTTCAAAGGTATTTGTGGTAGCATCAAACTTACCCTTGTTGCTATTTGTGGTAGCATCAATTTTCAATTATTATATACATTGAGTTTCGAAATAGTGAAAATGGTAGGAAAATTAATTAAATTTCAAGGGTTTTTTCATACTTTTGATTTTCTAACAATTCAATTATGTTGAACTCATCTTCATGCCTTCATCAACAAACCCAATATTGAACCTTTTAGCGTGAGGATAATGTGATCAATCCAAGCAATCCATCAAATTTATAACACTATAATTATGCATTTAATGAATATCGGAATATATTTTATATGTTTGGTTTCATGGGTGTTTATTGCTTTAAACGTTTATTTTAACAACTTTGCTTTAAACATTTTTTTTTTACTTTAAATGTTTATTGCTTTTATTGTTTGGTTGAAAATAATTTAACTATTTTTACTTTACAACTCAAATTAGCACCCCATAAAATATGCAGCATAAGCATTTCATTTTAAGAAATGCTTGGGCATTAGGGGAAACAAGAATTTAACGTTTTCCCAAATGCCTCATGCATATAAATTCGGGCATTTATGCTTTTTAGTGTTTATTTGACAAACAATGGTTTCATTCTCAATAAACACAAATGTCCATTTGACACTAGTGTGGCAGCATTTTTTTAATAAACACTAATGGAACCAAACACCCTCATTATCTCTGTGTTGGTATCAAATTTGTAATATATATACCTTAGACACAACACATGCATAGAAACTAATAATACAATTTAAGTGATTGTATCGAATGACTTGATTTAGTGAATAAATTATAACAGAGGTAAAGAGTTCCTCCACAGCTGAACCAAAAGTTGGTTTCATCACCATTAAATAGCCACTTCAACATTTATCAAACAATCTTAACGGAGAGAATTTGGTTCATATTAAATTGTAGGTACAATCACATTTCTATGGTGGATTTAATGGCATTTCAGCGATCATTAATAAATTATCGCAAAAACAAGGGAGGCATGGATTCATCATCTACCGTTAAAAAGCGATTTGTACCTAAAATTTAAAATGACCGAATGTTTTATCGTCAATTGATTTGAGGTGGTGGAAGTAACAAATGAGAATTTTCAGCTTTCAACCATCTTGATGTTGAAAATTTGGTTTATTGAATATTATTTCTTTCCTCCTTATTCCCCTCAAGATTTTATTTTATTTTTTTCATTTTTCAAAATATCTATCATCTATTATATATACTAAGGCGGGAAGGGGCTTCGTCAAGACAAAGTGGCCTTCTTTTCCTGCAGAATAGGGTATTCGCATGTGACTTTCTTTTTCTCGTGCAAAATTCTCTTCTAGCAGGATGAGAGACTTCATGTGAAATTTCTTCCTTGTGAGTTGTCTTCTTCGACTCTCGTCCATGGCTACCTCATTGGCGTTCTTCCGGAAGGCAATTTCTCTCGACACTCATTGTGTTCCAAATTCAATGGTGCCCATTCACGGTGAAGGTACTCTTGAATTCCTTTAACATTTGCGGCAGTCGCGGTTTTGCTTGGGGAAACCGTGATTGGGGGTGATCCTACTTGCAAGATATTGTGGGAACTGGAATACGAAAAGATTACCCATTTCGTATAAAAATGTCATTTTGTATTTCACAGTGACCATCACATTTCACAACATTTTCTTTCTGGGGTCGCCGAGCTTGCCATTAGAGGTTGTGCGTGAATCCCCTGTTCGAGTACGTTGACCATTTGTCTTTTCGCCAAACTGGAGCCACACGAAGACGAGTGGATCTCCAATTAAATCGACTTTTGTCATTTTATGAGATGAGATTTGCCTTTTCCTTCTATTTGCTTAAAAACTTACTTTCTTTGTCTATAATTCCTAACTTGTCCTCTCTCAACTCCCTGAATCCTTGATTCGTAAATTTTCTTATTATCTAATAATCATATTTTGCATGTTTACAACTAGTTACTTATGTATTGTTTTAATTTGATTTCTGTAGGTTTTATTTTACAATTGTCGTGCTATGCTCAATAATGTTTTGAAAATCTGCCATTTGGTTTCTATAGACAATTAATGATTGTAAAGATGCATTCTTGTAAATTTGTAAGTGATGTTATTTTGTCTTTGTGTTCAGGTATGTTTTCTTTTACTTTTATAAAGTAATTTTGTTTTTTGCTTTTTTTTTTTTTTTTTAATTTTGTTTTCACTATGTATAGAATTTTTGTAATATAAAAAGCTTGACGTTTGCTATAGAGAATTTGATTTTGCACAGTGTCCTTAGTCTCAGGGTTTCATTTCTTTGGGTATTGTTTTATCCAAAGATGATGTACTTGTGCTAGATTTTATTTGTGATAATGGTAACCAATTGATAGTGGTATAAAAGTTTGATCCTTAAAAGGATTGTGGGAGTCTGATTTTGGAGTTGTTTCCTGCTTTTAGTGAAGAGGAGATTACTAAGAATGTTTCTTGGTAGTTCCTCTTGGCATCTCACTTTTACTTGGATAAAACTCATAGAGACATTCTTGCTTCTTCCATTAAGCTAAACCTTGCAAAAAATAGATGAGCACAAAAAATTAAGGTTTTTAGGGGTGAAGCACATCATCAAATGGGATTCACAAATAGCCCATCTAATACATGGTTATTATCATTGTTGTTATGTTCATAATTGGATCCGTTCGCTGGTTTTTCTGATTCAAAATTATGTTGGTTAGTGAATTTAAGTAGGAGAGGAACACCAATATAATGTCTTTCCAAGCAGACATAAATTCCAAAGTTCTTATACAAAGAGAAAATATCAATCTTATTGAAAAATGTATATGGGTTAAAATGTTACTTATAAGAGCACCCATTAGGCTTCTCATGACTTCATTAGAAAGTTGCAATATGTAGTTAAGGATGGTAACACCTACTAAAGAGCTTCCACAATGAAGAATAGAGCTGTCACAAGAAGCAAGCTCATTGAGTAGGTTTCAAGTTAGCCTATTCATTCAGTAAATTCAATAGGTTCTCTTACTTCAGAACCTTTTAAACCATATACCTTGGTCAATTTGTTGTAACTTTGGGATTTGAGTTCATCACTGATGGGTGCAGCTTCATGGTGCCCATCAAGAATTCCATAACTTTCTTGACCTTTCTCTCTCAACATGCCAAACAATATAAATCTCTCCTAAAAACAAACATAACCTCTTCCCTTCCGAACAAAAACAAATGAGGTTTTAAAAATCTGCCACATGCTATAGATAATTAATAACAATGTTGAATTTTCTTTACAATTAGTTTTACTTTTTTGTTTTATTTGCTCATGTTGTTTTTAATTTCTTGATATTTAATTTAGGTTGATGTCTTTCTTTTGAACAAAATGATATATAGTTGATTACAAATTACAAATAATATAAAGCCTTTTAGATGTTTTCTTTTTTTTTTGTTTATATCTCTTACAAATAATATAAAGCCTCTTAATTTTTTTTTTTTTTTTGTTTATATGTGCAGAAATTTCTCTTTGGAAAACTTTGTATGCTGCTATAAAAGATGAGTCCATTAAAAATTGACTTCGGCCCACAACGTTGGCAAGTAACAATGATACAACCTCATAAGAACACAAGTGTCATAATTGTTAACATCTTTTGCCGATTTAAGTTTCATTCAAAAACGTGGCGACATTCTCTTTCAATGAGATCCATGATTAATGAATTTGAAGAAGGATCACTATGGGAGGCATGGCTACCAAGTGTAAGAAAAATGAATCAGTCAAACATAGTTCAAAACAAGATTCATATTGCAAGTTATCCATCAATCAAGATACTTTGCTAGAATGTTCATAGAGTTAAAGATTATATGTTCACAGAGATTATGAATGGTCTAATTGAAGATTACAAACCTACTGTGATTATTCTTATTGAAACAAGGGCAAAAAAAATATGAATATGAAAGTATTATTGAACAACTTCGAATCAGTAACTGTCATATAGTTAAACTTGATGAATATTCTAGTGGAGGTTGGTTTTTGTGGGAGGGTAGAGATATCCTTTTAAATTTCACTAACATTTCTAACCAGTGTATGCAGGTGCAGATAGATTTCCAAAATTCTCAACCAAAATCTATATTAGGATGTTATGGAGAAATAATGCAAAGTTGGTATTTCATACAAGCAAAAGGAGCTCTTCTTGATACAGTAGAAAACAATGAAGAGGGAGAAAATGAACATCAGTCTTAAAATCTGCAGTTTAACTTTATCAAATGCTTACAAAGAGTAGTGTGAAGAATTGTAGTTTTACTAGTTTTTAAGTTAGGTTTAGTGAATGTTGAAAGAGCAGTACTTGAAAAGTGTAATTAGATGTTTTGCTTATCCCTTTTGGTCTGAAAAGAGTACTACTTTAGAAACTGCATTTTGATGTTTTTGTGCACATAAATGTAAAGGAAAATATGATTGTATAGATATTTCTCTTCTTTTTTGTGTATCCTTTTATTTTTGTTTCTTTAGTATGTGTGGAGATTGAATTAGTTTTATGTTCTATACTAACCATGCCAAACATTAGTAGCAAAGACATTTTCTGTGGAAGGGATAACTATAGAGGGGAGGAAGGCAAGAGAGGGAGAGGAATCTACCCAAATAAATTGAAAAAGAAGAGATAACAAAGAAGATGACCAAATCTTTTTTTAGGGGGGTAGACATAATAAAATGATCACATATCTGAGCCATCTCCAAACAGTCCAATATACAAATTCAATAGTTGGAAATGCTGAATGTGGTCAAAACAGATAAAGCAAAATCTAATTAATAAAATAGGTTAGAATACGATTCAGCACACTAGATACAATATTCAATGTTCCTAATACAAAATAACATATATTTGTAAGGACTATGAACTAAGTTAGTATTTTCTAGGCCATGTCAAACGAAAACTTTGGCAACAAAGATCATGAAAAGGCTTACGTGGGCTCCAGATTTCTGAATATTGATCTGATTGCAAGTAGCACCTTTGAGATGGTTAAAGCATTGCAAGTAGCACCTTTGAGATGGTTAGAGTAGGACTTCAACCATCTTTCAAGATCCCCAAACTTAAGTTTCCTTTAGCATCAACATTGTAGTGGTAGATCCTAGTTTTGAATACTACCTGTGGGCAGGAATAGGAAAAGAAAATAGTAAAAAACAACACCACACACAAGAACTAGTAGATGAAAAATCATTAATATATTATGTAGTATTCCTTCCTAGAAAACATGAAGGTTGTAATGAGGAAAGTCACCCCCTCACCCAGCTGCTTACCATACACATTAAACATGATCATTGGGGTCTGAAAGTAGGGTGCACAATTGCACAAGTCCCACACAAGTAAGTTCATGAAAAACCAGCTCAATTGATAATTTATCCATTCAAGAGTTAATTAGGATTATTACCACATTTCACCAATCCTTAGCCACTTAGTTAAGTATTTGGGTGTAGGGTAATTGGGTAAATTTCCTACTTAGTGGTTTATTAGCAAACTCATGGGAAGTTTCTAGTAATTATTTAGATTATTAAGAAACAGGGGTACAGGTATCCATATAAAATATAGGGTAAATCCAAAGTCCAAGCATTATAAGCTGGAAATTAACTAGAAAACATGCATGAGAAACCATGGACCAAATTAAACTATAAACTGATGTAGCCCAAAAAAGAGACTATAAAGTGTGCTTGATCAATATTCTTCATAAGAAAAATCATTAAATTCTTCCACAAATTTGTAGATTATTTGATAGACCATACCCCTTTGTGTAGGATTTGCATCTCCTTCTTAACCTAGAGCTTTGTTGAAACAAAATTTGTACAATTAACAAAATAAATAGCATTACCAGGAAACAACAAAACCATGGGTTCGAGTGACATAGATGCATCTTGCATCATGGTAATGGCTTTATATGTAAATTCACCAAAGAAATATGTTTGCACTTCATGAACCTAGAGAAGATATCATGAGCATATCCACTATAGCGTCAACATTTTTTTTTATCCTGCCCCGTAAAATAAATGCATGATTGAAACTTCATGTTATGTTTCAGACTTGCATGTTGAAATACAAAGTCAAAACATAACTATGAAGGGATGGGAGATCCATCATATGGATGGCCGAACCCTGTAGGAAGGTTGGGCGAAATTTCAAAAATTTCTTTACTCCCATTCGGGAATTCTATTCCCAATTTAGAAAACTGCATTTTCAATGTTTATTCTTTTAACCAAACCAGACCAAATCTGAAACCAAATTAAGGGAGGGATGTTCTTCTAAAAGAAGTTTTGGACGTTCCGGGCTGTGATCGTTACAAAGGGTTCAACCTCTACCCACTTGGTAAAGTAATCCACTGCTACTACTAAGAACTTCCTCCCACCCGTTGCTGGAAGGAATGGCTCAAGTAGATTGACGCCCCATTGTAAGAAGGGCCACGGGCTGGTGAGATACTTGAGGTCGGCAACAGGTTGGTGGTGGATATTGGCGTGCTTCTGGCATTTGTCACATTTTTTAATGAGTTCAATGGCATCTGCCTTCATTGTTGGCCAATAATATCCCTATCGAAGTGCCTTTTGGGCGAGGACCCTGCCCCCCAAGTGTCCGCCGCATAGACCCTCATGAGTGTCGTGGAGTATGAACTCGGCTCCGATAGGTCGCAAGCAACGCAGGTAGGGGAGCGTGTAGGATCTTCGGTATAGCCGTTCGTCTATCATGACGTATTTGGCTGCCTGGTGCTGCACCCTTCTGGCTGCATTGCAATCTGCAGAGAGGGTCCCGTGTAGCAAGAAGCTCGCGAGCGGGTCAATCCAGCTCGGCTCTGCTTGAACGACGGGAGCGACCTCCTCTGCCCTCCTGAGAATGATAGGCCGAGACAGGTCCTCTATGTACACAGTTCTCATGGTGATGTCGCTGGTGCTGGCTAACCTGGACAGGGCATCAGCCTCAGCATTCTCCGACCTAGGGATTTGTCTGATGAAGTGTGACTGGAAGTTGAGCAGGCCCTCTCTGACTTTGGCTAAGTAGGCGACCATGGTTGGCTTGCGAGCTTCGTACTCGCCAGTGACCTGGTTGACCACGAGTTGGGAGTCGCTGCAGATAACGATGTGCTTCGCTTTTACTTCTCTAGCTAAGGCTAGTCCAGCTATCAATGCCTCGTACTCCGCCTCATTGTTAGATGTCGTGAACTCGAAGTGTAGCGCGTACTCCAGTTTCGTGCCACTTGGGCCATGCAGGACTATTCCGGCTCCGCTGCCCTATTGGTCCGAGGAGCCATTGTTATGGGCCCGAGAGTAGGATCGCGTCACGGGTTGTTCCACAGCAGGAACCCCTGATCTTCCCTTGCCTTTGGCCTTGCGCACAGACCCTATTTTGCCAATCTAATGGGTGATTTGTCCAAGAGACCACCCAAACTCTCCTCACTCGTTTCTTGACTGGAAAACTGAATGCTTTATTTCAATTCGTAGCTCCTTAAATAGGA